>CAUYPK010045473.1:0-47121 GCA_963574355.1 Loris lydekkerianus
CATAGTAGGGCTGAGTACATTGGGTACTTTTTCTTCCATTCCTGGGATACTTTGCTAAGGAGAATATGTTCCAGCTCCATCCATGTAAACATGAAAGAGGTAAAATCTCCATCTTTCTTTAAGGCTGCATAGTATTCCATGGCACTGACAGGAATCTCCGGTATAATGTGGAATAGGAGCAGCCATCCTTGCCTTGTTCCCAATTTCAGAAAAAAAGTTTTCACTATTTAAGTATAGCTTTTCCTAGATAGCTTTGTGAAAGCAAGAGTTTCTTATTATAAATGAATGTTGACTTTTATAAAAATATTTTTCTGTATCTATTAAGATAGTCATAAGATTTTTTCTTTTGTTCTAGTAACACAGTGAATGAGATTGATTTTGTAATTTAAAGCCAAATTTCCATTTCTGAAATAAACCTAGCATGGAATGATGTATTATTCCTTTTATCTATCACCAAACATGATTGAGTGAGTGATTTTCGAATTTTTTTGCATATATGTTCCTAAGAGGAAGTGGCTTTGTATTTATTTTCTTTTTTTAATTTAATTTTTATTAAATCAGAACTATATACATTTATGGGATACAATGTGGTTATTTGATATACAATGTGGAATGCTTAAATAAAACTAATTAACATACCCGTCACTTCACTTACTTATTTTTTACGGTAAGATATTTATAATATACTCTTAGTTGCTTTGAAATGCACCCTTGCATTCGGTGAGATCTCACCAAACACCCTCCCTCTAACCACCTTCCCCCCCTCCCCCCTTCTTTCTGGACTATATTTGTGTTTTATCATTCGTATGAATGTCTAAGTGATTATATATTGGTTTCTAATAGTATTTAGTACATTGATACTTTTTATACCATTCTTGAGATACTTTACTAAGATGAATATGTTCCAACTCCATCCAGGTAAACATAAAAGATGTAAAGTCTCCCTGTGTTTTATGGCTGCATAGTATTCCACGGTACACATATACCACAATTTGTTATTATATGTTCTTGTCAGATTTTTGGTATCAATGTTTTGTTGATCTTACAAAATTAGTTGGGAAGTATTTCTTCTTTTTCTATTCTCAGAAAAGATTTGTGAAAGATTGATGTTATTCTTTAAATTGTTTGTGAAATTCACCAGGGAAGCATTGAAGGTGGAAAATATTTTAATTATGGACTTAATTCCTTTAATGGATAAAAGAATAGTCAAATCCTTCAATTTCTCACATTTTCCATTTTGGCACATTGGAATTTTCCTATGAATTTGTCTATTGTATCTAAATTTTCAAACTTATTAGCATTGGACTATTCACACAGACATATCAGAATTTTTTAGTAACTCTTTTTTCATTCCTGAAATTATTTGCACATCCTCTCTCCCTTTTTTTCCTTCTCTTCATCAGATCAACCAGGTGTTTGTCAATTTGAGTTTTTCTTTTTAAGGTACTACTTTTGGATTTGCTAAACCTCATTATGTGTTTGTTTTCTTTTTCGTTTGTTTCTAGTTTTGTTCTTAACAATTTACCGTGTCTATTTTCTTTGAGATAAAATTTACTGTTCTTTTCTGAGTCTCTTGAAATGGGTACTTGTTCACTCATTTTTAGTTTTTTTACTTCTCTAATAGGTTTATTTAAGTCTATTAATTTCCCTTGAAAAATAGGTTTGGATGCAGCCCACATGTTTTGAAATATCATATTTTTAATATACCAAATTAAAAATATTGGCCAGGCAGAGTGGCTCACGCCTGCAGTCCCAGCACTTTGGAAGGCTGAGATAGGAGGATCACTTGAGGCCAGTGAGCTATGACGATGCCGGGGCACTCAACCCCCAGGTGACAGAGTGAGACCCTGTCTCTATTTTTTTTTTTTTTTATTTACACAGAGTCTCACTCTGTCACCTGGGGGTTGAGTGCCCTGGCGTCATCATAGCTCACAACATCCTCAAACTCTTGGGCTCAAGCTCTCCTTATGCCTCAGCTTCCCAAGTAGTTGAGACTACAGGCACACACCACAATACTTGGTTAATTTTACTATTTTTAGTAGAGACAGGGGTCTTGCTTTTGCTCAGACTGGTCTTGAACCCCTGAACTCAAGCAATCCTCCAGTCTTGGTCTTGCAGAGTGCTAGGATTACAGGTGTAAGCCAATATGCCCAGCCTGAGACCCTGTCTTTAAGTAAACAAACAAATTAAAATATCTTCTTTTTCTATTGTGATATTTTGTTTGATCCATTGAGTTATAAAAAATGTGAGGTCTTAGCATTGGAATTTTGACATTTATTACTGGTTTAATTACATGTGATCAGAAAACATATTCTGTATTATTTCAGTTTTTCGATGTTTATTAAAACTCTATTTATGGTCAAGCATACAGTCAAGTTTTCTATGTTCTCTATGCACTAGAATAAAATTGTACTTTGAAGTTGTTGGGTGTAGCTCTCAACATGTGTGTATCAATTAGATTAAATGTGTTAATCATGTCGTTCACATCCTTGCATTTTTGTTATTTTTGTCTGTTCATTCTATTTATATCCCTTACTGAAAGAGGTGTTAAAATCTCCTGTTATCTTCATGAGTTTGTCCATTTTTCCTTTTAGTTCTGCCAATGTATCAAGGTTATGTGACTACAATGGCAGCTGTGTCCAATTTTGGTCACATGCAATATTGAAAAATTAGAGTGATGGGATTCTAAAGAACCACCACTGTGATCTGAATGTTTATGTCCTCCTTAAATTCATATGTTGAAATTCTAACTCCCTAGGTGATGGCATTAGGGTCATGTCAGGAAGGCAGAGCCCTCGGGAATGGTATTAATGCTCTTCTGAGCAGGACCCCAGAGAACTCCTTTCTCCAGCAGCACATAAGAATGCAGGGAGAGGACACCCGCACAAACCAGAAAGTGGGCACTCCCCAGACTCTGAGCTGGATGGCACCTTGACTGGGAACTTCCCAGCCTCCAAAACCACAAGAAATACATTTCTGTTGTTTATAAGCTACAGTTTGTGGTATGTTGTTACAACAGCTCAAACAGACACCACTCCGCTAGGCAAGCCTGAGTGTGGAGTCACCAGAGAGAGGCTAGAGAGGGACAGAATGCCGGCCTTGACACTCACACCGCTCAGTCGTGCTCTGAGGGAGCTGACAAATCTCTTAGACACCGCAGGCCTCCCTGTGATCTGGTACATGCTTAGCACACTCCCGCCTTGAGGCCTCTTTATTTTCCAGTGTCTTTCCAAGCTTGAATCAGAGGTAGATGTAACGCACATAGAACACGTGGCACACAGTGGCTGCACTAAAAGGAGAGAAGAAATGCTGTGAGTTCAAGTGTAAGGAGTGCCCCAGGGAGCGTGGTTAGGATTCACGTGGAGAAAAGCCGACCTGCGTGGGGGATGGGGAAGAATGTTTTATGGTCATGTCAACAAAGGTGAGGCTGGCGAGGGTGGGAGCTTCTCTAGACGCACGGTGAGTCCAGGTTCAAGTGGAGAATTGTAGGGTGTAGGCCTTGATGAGGTTAGAAACTAAGTTGAATCACTCAGTAAAGGGCTTTGAGGAGGACACGAAGGACTCCGGACTTTGCATCATGCCCCCTTCTCCCAGACTCATGACTTCCTGGCTGGGCTGTGAGATCCCCGAGAACACATCTAGAGCAGGCTCTGCAGGCAAAGCACCAGCAGGCGACGTGCCATTTACTGGAGATTAAGCAGTCAGGCCCCACTGAGACTGTCTGGATTCAACTCCTGCCCCCTTCCTCCCTGACTGTATGACTTTGGCTGAGGCACTTACCTTCTCTACACCTCTGTTTCCTGATCTGTTAAAAAAAAAGGGGGGGAGGGGGGTAGCTCATAGAGGTACCAGGCTCACTGGGGAGTTGTGAGGATTTGATGAAACAAAACACGTGATATAACACTTGTCGCAAAATTGTGTACAGTCAAGTGGCAATGGCCAGGATTTCGATGAATAGAATGATTGGAGGGCCTTGTATTTCTGTTTATTATTTTGCTTCCAAGAGCTATTTTCCCTTTTCAGTTGTTTGTAACTCCCAGAGTTTAGCTATTCAAGGAATGGTAAGAAATCAGATGTGTGTGATTCTGTAAAAGTTTATTCTCCTGACTGATGTGTTTTGTAGGCAGCTAGCATAGAACTGAATATGTTGCTGGTATCAACCTTATCAAAAGAATAAAAAACTGAGTATGTTGCCATCAAGGACTGGAAGAGCCTTAACCAGAGCAAGGAAAACAACAGTGTGGATACAGGGAGTCCTCAAGTTACAAACATCTGACTGGTGTGTGACTCATACTTATGAACAGAGGCTATTACAGGTACTTGGTAAATGTACCTCTTCCAACTTGCATACAAATCCAATTTAAGAACAAAGCTACAGAATCTATCTCACTCATAACCTGGGGATTGCCTGTACATGAGAAAGCTTTTCAGTTCTGGTTTTGTGTTTTTAGCTTGTCCTTAAAAGTAGACTGGAAAGAATTTGACAGGATGGCAGAGGCAATACCATTACTGAGAAAAGTCACTCAGCAAATCCTAATATTGCAAAGAACCACTCTGTGGCTCTGAGATTAAATTAAGCTGGTGCTTTGGGAAAATATAACTATGCTGAGTTCTCCTCCTACTGAACATTTCTCACGTCAAAGCTTAATGCTTTCAACGTTCACTCCGGGTCTATTTTCAGTTGCTATACAGAGGATTAATGGAAATAACTTCATCTAACGTGATTAAGGTCTCAGAAATAATATGCCATCCTAGAATTCATAAAGATACTGACTTCCTGCAAAAAGCCCTTCAAAACAATAAGGTAAAAAAAAGTAAAATCATATATTATAAAGATAAAAATGGAGATTTTAATTTTGGTATTGCATTCAGTGATGAACCTTAGTCAATGAGTGTTTATTTTAAAAGAAAACATGCACAGCCGCTTCCCTGCTAATGGCAGGAAATTACATAGCTATTGAAAATATTGAATTCATGCAAATTAATGTGCAAATGTTAGTGCTATTCCCTTAGAACAGAGATGGACATTTTACCCTTCATCTTCACGTTTTATCTGTTAATCGGTATTCAGTAATATTTTTTGTTGTGATACCATGGACAAATCAGTCCCTTTTCTGGAATCGGTTTTCTAATCATTTATTTAAAAAAAGGAAATAATACTACTTTATGCACATGATTATTGTGACAAGAATGTGAAATCAAGTAAATAATAATTTTGAAAATATTATGAGCATGCAGTTATTAGTCGGTAATCTTATAAGAGAAAGAAAAGTCAATAAAATTCAAATAGTTTTCTTCTTGTAAGACTATAATATAAATACATGTATATACATATATTTATATGTTGTTGTAAATTTGAAGCAGAGCTATGTGGATCTATACAAAAACATTGGAATTTTACAATTAAGGCTAGAGATTTTTATATCAACATATCAAGCAGTTCCTTTGTTTACTAAAACCATAATAGCAAATGTTTAATTTATCACACCAGAACATAATCAGTGGTTATTTGAGTGACCACAGGCAGAATTACAACAGGTGTTAAGAACACATAGTCTGATTAATTGCAGAGGCTCTGAGGATTTATAGCAAGAGATTAAAAGTACCCCAGAAGCAGGGGCTCCAGGTATTCCTATGGCTCGTGCGGGCACTCAGATGTGTTTGATGTGGTAGATGACAGCTTGCTTAAAGACAAGGCTGAACAGGACAGCTGCCAAGGGGATCAGTGGCATGTGAGAGTCAGGGGATTGAAGAATAGAGAAGTTATGAGCAGATCTCTAACCAGGGTCAGCTCTGGCAAGTTGGTTTCCATGTTCTTGGGACCCTCTCTCACCGCCTTGTAACCCAGGTTTCCTACATTCTCAATCGACTGAATCGCCGACCGCCTTCCCGCCTAGGAACTCCCCCTACTCTTCTCTCGGCTGGCGTCTTCTCATTGTTTAGGATTCAGCCAATCCTTACTCCTTCATGGATGCTGGTATTTCCTAGTCTTCATCCTATAGTCCTTTGTTAATTTTTCTGCAACCTTTATCAACGTCTACTACTATTGTTAGGGCAACATGGTGACTGCTCAAGGAAGTTGTGGAAATAATTGAATAGAACAAGCAGGAGTTTAGCAAGAAAGAGAGAGTCTGATTTATTTTAATGACTAGTAAAGCAAGCCAGCTCTGTCCTAGTGACTGCAGGCATCACGGAGAGCTCAGTGCTTGGATTTTATACACAACTTTTGAGGGGTACCAGTTGCTTCTTAGAAGCTTCTCAGGATCATAATCATGTTGTTCCCCAAACAACCCAAGTCAGTATGACCACATCTGTCCATGTTAGAAAGGCCCCGAGATGTCAATTAGCTTCTATCCCAAGGTAATCCACCTGCAAGTTCTCCGTTATCCCTGTTCCCATAATAGCCCAGGTCAGCCTGAGCCACGCAGGTCCTAAATAGCCTAACTGCATTCATTACTCGCCTTGCTCAGGTTTAGCTAACTGCCTAACCTAACACTGTGTTACTTAGTCATTTGTTTACTGTTCACTGTGTGTTACAGAAGATGGGCTTTACCAGAGTAGGAACTGCAAGCCCAGCAGTGCAGCATAAGCATGAATTAAATAGCTGAAAGTGAACGAATGAACACCTTAATCTCCAAGGCCCCCTTCAGTTGTACAATTTTCTGCTTGATTATTCCCTCAAAAGGCATTGATTTTGTCCTCTCTTCTCTCAAGTTAACCTGTTATCAGTTTTTGAGTTAGTAGCATATTAACCAGAGTTAATTCTCCTTATCATGTTAACCAGCTGATATGGCCACCCTTTCACATTAAAAAATAAGTTTCAACCTGGTTAAAAATTCCTTCATGATCTGTTTCTTCAAGGGGCTATAAGGATGTACATTTCTTTTCTTTTTTCTTTTTTTTTTTTTTTTGTAGAGACAGAGTCTCACTTTATCGCCCTGGGTAGAGTGCTATGACATCACAGCTCACAGCAACCTCTAGCTCTTGGGCTTACGCAATTCTGTTGCCTCAGCCTTCCAAGCAGCTGGGACTACAGGCGCCCGCCACAACGCCCAGCTATTTTTTGGTTGCAGTTTGGCCAAGTCTGGGTTTGAACCCACCACCCTCGGTATATGGGGCCGGCGCCCTACTCACTGCGCCACAGGTGCCGCCCAGGATGTACATTTCTAACAATACAGAAAAATACAGATTCTCCCATTATAAAACACCTAGAAATGCTGGACAGATCATACCAAAAACTATACTTTTTTATATCAAAAACTATACTTTTAAGTTATACCAAAGCTATATTTATAAAGGCCTAGCTGAGTTTGCAAGATAGTAGGAGAAATGTCCCAGAGCTAAAACTGTCAAGATAACTGAAAACCAGAGCATGCAGAGGAGGTAAACCGTGGTGGTCCCGGAAAGGAGCAGGAGACAGAGAGAGGGGGCAGGATGTGGTGAGCAAATGCTCACGTGGAGGCAGCAGCTGAGGCCCTGGGACAGCGTAAGGCTGAGTGTTAGAACTGAGTCACCAGGGGACTCTTGAAGGACTGCGTTTTCAACACTCGGGAGGTCCTTCAATGAACTCAGCTCTTGACAAAGAGATAATGAAGTAGTTTGTTCATTTCAGTCAGGGTTCGTAGTGAGGAAGGGGGATAACTCATAATCAAGAGTCTTCCCCACATGCATTTGAGGCTTTTCTCTTATGGCTGAAGAACCCCCCATTTGAACAAGTCATGTCAAAATGGATCCCAGCTTCCTACCCCTGGGGCGTTTGGCAGAGGTAGGTAAATGTCAAGCCTTGCTGAAGGACCACACCCCTCAATCCAGAAGGCACTGGATCCTCACAGATGAAGGCTCCTTGTGTATAAACTCATAATCTATATTTATGAAACACTCAAGCTACCATGAGCAGGAGTCAGCAGACACCACACACAGCATGGCTGATGCCTGGGATTGCAGGTGACTCAGACACAGACAATAAAATGGGCATGTTTGAAATAAAGAAAGACAGGAAAAATACAAAAACAATAGGCGAGACGTAAAACTGCAAAGATCACTGAAGAAATACAATGTTTAGAAATGAAAAATACATCCACTAACATTGACAACTCAAGACACAGATTAGGAAGAACAAAGTAAGCATCATAAACATTATCAAACCAGAAGATAGATCTGAACATGAACCCCGAAAAGATCAACAGATGAAAATACTTAGAGAAATGAAGAGACAAGGGGAAAAGAAATCTAATAGAAGTTTCAGAAGAAAAATATAGAAAAAATGGGGAAGGGGGACTATTTGAAGATACAATGACTAAGAATTTTTAAAAATTTTTGAAACACCAAAATCATCAGATTCAGAAAGCAAAGTCCTGATTAAGATGAATGAAAATAAATCCACTCCTGCACATATGAGTGAAATAGCAAAATATCAAAGGCAAAGATTTTAATAAACAAAAGTCAGATCACCCCAGATGAATAATTACATTGATATAAGCGACACTGTAAGTCAGAAGACAATGTGCTTACATCTTCAAGGTGCTGAAAGGAGATATTTATCAACCTAAAATTCTTTTTTCAAAATTTCAGATTAATATAAAGGTGAAAATGTTTAGGTTACATTGTTTTTATTTCTAAGGCAAAGTTCAAGTTGTAGTTGAGCCCTTCACCCAAGGGACGTGCTGAACACCCTCCCATCATACACATTAGGTGGCATTCTGCCAAACACCCCTCCCTCCGCTCTCCCGCCTCTCCCCTCCCCCTCACTAGACTATACTTGTGTTTTTCTTTCATGTGTGTATAGTTGTTTATATATTGGTTTCATATTAGCATTGAGTACGTTGGATAATTGCTTTTCCACTCTTGTGATACTTTACTAAGAAGAATGTGTTTCAACTCCATCCAGGTAAACACAAAAGACGTAAAGTCCCCATCTTTTCTTATGGCTGAATAGCACTCCATGGTATATATATTAATAATTTATTAATAGTTTATTAATCCATTCATGGGTTGATGGGCACTTGGATTGATTTCACATCTTGGCAATTATGAATTGAGGTGCAGGATACATTCTAGTACAAATGTCCTTGTCGTAAAATAATTTATTTTCTTCTGGGTAGATACCTAGCAATGGGGTTGTAGGATGGATCAAATGGAAGTCAAACTAAAATTCTACGTTAAACTGGCATTAAAATAATAACCGAGAGGTCCCCAGAAGACCCTCCTAATTCATGCAATTCAGGAAGAACAAAATTAAACTCAAAAGGAAGGAGTGAAATGCAACAAGGTAGAGTAGGCAATGAAATGAGTGAAATGAAGATACATTTAAGTTTGCCTAAATTATAAGAAGCAACATCATGGTGATGATTGATTTTGTGGTTCTAGAAGAGAACGGAATTAAAACAAGATAGAGATTATTGGCCGAGAGCATTCTAAAGTCTTTCTTTTATTTCACAGGTAGATATTTGTCAACTTTAGACTTAGAAAGTCACACATATATGACAAAAATTGTAGGAATCACCACTAATAGAAATGAAATGTGTAATTTTTAGATGCAAAAGGTGCCCTCACAAAGCTGTGAGGCAGTGCAATTGAAAAGGTATTTCACAGAGCGGGAGCTAAGTTCTGCCTGTTTTGCAAAGCTTCTGCCATTCTCCAAACAGATTTAGAGGTTCTTCCCTCTCTTTTCTTGGGCATCTTGGACAAACCTCCTTTGGGGAAAATTGTAATTATCAATTTTCTGTGCCTTCCTCATCACTGTCCCAGTGCCCGGACAGAGCAGGCATTCACGATTGTAGAATGGATGCGTGTGACTTGCTCAAGGTCACACAGCTACCCAGTGGCAGATAAAGAACCCCTATCACTGCACTCCCAGGCTTGTTCCTTATTTTAAACCAATCTGGAAAAAAAATGTCGTATCTAGAAAAAAAATGTCATATTTTATGAAAACAGCAGCTGCTTGATCAAATCACTAAGAAATTGCTCTGATTTCAAAAAGCAAATGATGACAAAGAAATTTCACATTGGTAACTGTGGTCAATCTTCTATTAAAAGAAAAAAAAAAAAAAAAAAGACATACACACACTTTGCAGGTTATGCTGGAAATGGAGCTAAGCCCTAGAACAGGTTTTTGGAACAACTGCCTTTTCCAGGGAGAACTTGTGCACATTCGTCACAAGGCAGTTCCTACTGGGGAAAGATCCTGGGGAACTCAGAAGGCCCTCACCCACCAACTTGTCACCCCTAGAAATTAAAACCTTCAAATATCCCTCCTTACAATGCAGTCTGCCTCAGGACCCTATTGGTGATCAGCTCAGGGGTGGAAGGCAGAAGGGCAGAGAGCTTGCCGAGAATTTGCTCTTGAAAGATTCTGCACTAAGCAAGAGAGGAAACAGAATGGGGGGGGGGGGGGAGGAGCAAGGTGAAGGAAGGTAGGGAATGTGTAGGCCAACTCTGTTCAGGTTTCAGCCTCAGTAACCCCCATTTTAAAATGGGAACCACTTTGCTGTAAGATACTTTTCCTTATCTTACAGCAAGATAAAACAGCAGACAGCAGTGGATCTTCTGAGATTCTTTTTGCCCAGCCCCAGATGACTGCATTAGAGCCTCCCAAAGCTGCATTATCCACGTGACGGTCCCTGCAGCCCTTTCTTATCAGTCACAGAGCCAAGAGAAGCAGATAGAGATGGAAAATCATCCCAAAGTCAGTTTTCCTTCAAAAGAAGGAAGGTAACAACAAATGACAGTAAAGGGAGGGAAGGGACAAGGGTGCACAGCTGGGGAGCGGAGGCAAAGGCAGGAGCTGCAGGTGGGTTCATGTCTAAACTTACAGAGGTGAGAGCTGTGCTGCATCTGGGTGTATGCCTTTGGCTAGTGGATTCAAGTTCTTAAATACAGCCTGTTTCATCCACTTTGAAAATCCTTTCTCTTATTTACCAGTCTCCCACATGAAGAAACATCAGAAAGGAACTATGCTCTACAGAAAGTGAGGGGGTGTGTGTGTGTGTGTGTGTTTAATGTGTTATCAAGAACAAACTGAGGAATTTTGGCAGCAGGAATATGTAGCATTTCTGTCATGCTGGAGTGACTAATGTTAATGTCCTACTCTAGCCTTGAACTTTGAGGTACAAGGTGAAGTTCTCTCTCTCTCTCTCTCTCTTTTTTTCACTAATTAATCTCCTTTGACACTTTTCACAGGATCATGGAGCTTTACCGGCAAGGAACTTCATAACTGTCATAACATTTTAATCTCCCTGGGCCTGCGACAAGGTGAAAGCCTATAGGTTCCCAAGGAAATTTTTTTTCATAATTAGCATTACAACCAAGGTCTTAACTCTGGGGAGGAAGAAAAGGATAATGTGGAGCAAGAATTCCTGCTTTAGACTTTTGTGACTCCAGCTCTCAAGAGCTCTGATTAAGTCAGTTGTGAACTAGCACTGAAAATAGAGCTTTTCCTCTTTTAAGCCTGCTGCCATTCGTACTTTCTTAAAATGCTCAGTCTAATACTTGTAGCTGGGAATACCTGTGTATTTCCAGAGGCCTCATTGCACATATTCATTGAGAAAATCTCTATTTTCTCCCAACTGTGGGTTTGAAATCAGAAAACCCAGTAACTGAGTACACATTTCATCAGACTGGATTCTGCTTTAATTGCTATCTGTGAATGTCCAAGTGAACCACTGTTAAAAAGAAGCCCCTTCCAAGATGTCACCTGTGGAACTGCCTTAATGTCTTCCTTAACTACAGACCCTTGGCATTAGTGAATCTACCACTGTGTTAATTAGAACTCAGATATGCAGTCTATCCTCAGCTCATAGAATAAACACTGTTTTCCTTTGATCTAATTACATGATGTTCTTAAACATCATCATTTTGTAAAAGAAACCATGACGACAAATTGCTCTGTGAGCCACACACATGGTTGGGACTCAAAATGTGCCTGCAGTTTGGAGAAAGTGTTTGCAGTTTGCCAATGTAAATGTAGTGCATAGGAGATTGTGCATGGCTCTCCTGTGGCTAGTATGTTCTTTCCCCTACTTTCCCTAATCTTCCACCTACCCCTATTTAAGAAAAGGTCAGATCAGAATCAGAATGCCCTTTTCTCTTATCGCCAACCAGCCATAAAGTTGCTGGCCTCAGTGATATTCTAGATTAGGTCATCATTTCTTCCCCTTAACCCCAACTACAGCTTTCTGTGGTCATAATTGATTTTTAAAAAACCCACACAAAAAAATTGCCACATCCCCCAACACTGTCAACAACAAGAAGACTCAGAAATGAAAATAAGTTTCTTTGAGTCAAAGACTCTTGATTAAATACCTCCAGATGTGTTGTGGGTCAGTTGGAGTGGGCTACATGGCACCATTGTTGGAGAATTTTATTTGAATACCCTTGAGGGACTTACTAAGCCTGATCTGCTTAAGTACTCTGGTACCATAGGGGAAAATATCTAGGGAATGAAAGAAAACATTTCAAGTGGCCCGTGGGATGTTGCCAGGACCCACCCCCACACCCCCAAAGAATTAGAGTCGTGAGGACTCTGTTCTTCAACACACAAACCACCTTCTGGGGAGATGTTTCTGCCGATTATGACTACGGACTCTTGACCAAAGGACTCCAAATGTTCTCTTTAAAACAGCAACAAAAAGCTGAAATGACAGCTGGATAGGACAGCTCATACACACACTGGCATTCCAGTACTCTTCCAAAGAACTTTGACATGAGTGTATTAATTCCCAAAGGTCGTCTTTAAAACTGTTCTGCATCATAGCCACCACTAGAGGGCGGAGCAGACTACTTCCGTTTTCAAGAGCGTCCTCCGCCGGAGTAGTTGAAAGTTACCTTGAGGGTGAGCTGAAGAGACCTTTGCAATTGCGAGCCTCTCCATGCTTTCGCTTCACCCCCACTGTGTAAATCATTTCTGAAGGTCAGGAGCAGACGACTGAGCGGACAGGCACGCATTGCATAAATTGCATTGAAATTTAGGATTTTGTTGGGAGAAAAGACTCTTGCTGTTAATAGTTTCATTTATAAAAAATATTTCAGCCCTTTCCACGTACCAGAGGTTGTGCTTGGACACTAGGGATATACACCCAAGTAGCTCTTTGTTATTTCCTAGGCTTTCAGTCCAGGTGGGCAGGCAGACAAGCCTATTAATCACTTAAAGATAGTTCAAGAGATTATAATGTCCTAAATCCAGTGTGAGCTCAGAGGAGAATCAACTGGGAATTGCAGGTGGGGTGGGCAGATTTGATGGCTGAGATTGCTGGAGGCTTAAAGACCAACTCTGAAATCACTGAGTGAAGGAAAAGACAAAATAAAGTTTGTTTTTGCTTCGTTTTATTTTGTTTGGGGGAAAGTGCCTCCAATACTACAATGTACAATGGGGGGAAAAATACCTAAATGCAAAGTAGAAGAAAAGAAAATAGTCAAGAACTAGTACTAAAAAACTGTTGGCTTTTTTCACCATAAACTTCTAGATTTCATCATAAAATTCTAGATTGGAAAGAAAACAGTTTAGAAAGAAAACAACAGCACAACCACATTGACATGAGCTAAGCCATTTGAATGCCATTCCCATCATGTGAGCAGAGGTCCAGCGGGGATGCTGCTGGCCAGGCTGGTGGCTGGGGTGTGCAGTGGTCTCCTCACAGGAATCATGTTGGAACATGTCCCCAACTCCAATATGCTACCAACCGTACTGGAGCACTAAATGCTCTTGGCGGTCCCCAGTCCTAGCTACACTTTGACCTCACCTGGGGGGCCTCTAAAAACCACAAATGTCGACCCCTTTCCCCACCTCCCTGTTCTAATTCAATGTTGGGAAAACTCTCTGGATGATTTTAAAGTATCAGAATCGAGGCCTATAGAGTTACAGATACACTGATGACATTTCATAGGAAAAACATTGGATTCCAATTAGGGATATGGGGACATTATTCTCTTAGCGCCAGGAAAGAATCAAATCTTCTACTTCCAGGTATGTTTTATTTGCACCTTCAACACCTGAATGCTTTGTAGGTAAATCATGTTGTCATCTAGAAAATAATCTGAAAATAAACATCAAGACAAAGGGTAGAAAAAATGTTGCAAAATATTTATTTATACTTTCCTTATGAGTCACCTTCTAATTTTTAAGAAGTCCCCTTATCTGAGGAACACAGGAAAGGAGGAAATAGAGGATCTTGGTGTTTCTCTTTTTTCCTCCTTTCAGCATCTTCTGGATGCCTGTCTGCCATTCCTAGAGAGGGGGGTCTTGCTCTTGCTCAGGCTGGTCTTGAACTCCTGAGCTCAGGTGATCCACCCGCCTCCACCTCCCAAGTGTTGGGATTATAGGCGTGAGATACGGTGCACGGTTGCCTTTATTTATTTTTTTTTTTAATTCGCATTAATATGAGGGTACAGATGACTAAGTCACACTGTGTTTCGAAGGTAAAGTTCAAGTTGTAGTTGAGGCAGTTGAGCCCTTCATCCTGGGGGTGTACTGAACACCCTCAGATGTGTTCATCAGGTGAGAGTTTATCAACCTCCCTCCCTCGTCTCCCTACTCTTTTCCCTCCTCTCTCCTCCCTCCTCCCCATTCCCCCCACTTGAATATACTCGTGTTATTCTCTCATATGGGCATGTAATTGTTTTTCTACTAGATTCATGATAGTATTGAGTACACCAAATACTTGCTTTTCCACTCTTGTGATACTTCACTAAGAAGAATGTGTTTCAGCTCCATCCAGGTTAATACAAAAGAGGTAAAATCACCATCTCTCTCTCTCTTGCTCTCTCTTTTTTAGCTGAATAGCATTCTATGGTATACATGTACCACAGTGTATTAATCCATTCATGTGTTGAGGGACACTTGGGTTGCTTCCAGGTCTTGGCAATTGTGAATTGAGCTGCAGGAATCATTCTAATGCAAATGTCCTTGTGATGAAAATGATTTATTTTCTTCTGGGTAGATTCCTAGTAATGGGAGTGCGGATCAAATAGAATGTCTAGGACACCTGCTGTCCATTAAAAGGGACCCTCTTCTGGCCAGAAAGCCACAGCAAGCAAGAATTCTAGCGAGATTTCTACGCACAGGAAGGAGGTTGAGAAACGGCGAGGGCGGAAGGATCCTCGCTGGCCACTTGCCGGGCTGGAGGCAGAGCAGCCGCTGCCAGCGCACCCTTCCTCCGCTAGGGGGCAGGGCAGAGCAGCCAGCGCACCACCTGGGGCGCGCGGGATTTCAGCAGCACTGGAGGGTGTAGAATGAAGGACCCAGCAAGAAAGGTTGCTTTGGAGTTTTGCCAAGAAAAGATTAGATACTAAAGGTAAAAGGTAACATTCCCTTTTATCAACTTCAAGTCATGAGACTTTCCTGCAGTGAACATGGCAGTAGGCTTCTTTAGAGAGGAGGGGAGAAGAGATTTGAGGTTATTTGAAACAGTGAAGGGAAATTATGGCCCATGTCCACTCCAGGGATAGGAAACTGGCTGATAAGGGCCACACCGGCCTTCCAGGGTCTCCTGACACACTTACGGTACCTCCTTAGGCTTCCCCTGATGCCATGCTGCAAACTCTCCGGGAGGCTTAGAGACAGAGGGGGGGTTCCCATGAGAACTAGCCCAAGAAACCAACCCGGCAGGACCACACAGCATCTCAGCAGCATGCGGGGAGTGAGTATTCAACTCCCAGGCTCTCATTTCCATGGAGATAGTTCAGGGAAGGCGTTCAGCAAGCACATACTCAATATTCATGTTTCATAATGCTGGTATATCCATCAGCCTTTGTTGAACATTTCCCCCTGAACATAGAGCATTGTAAAGAGAATCCCAAGCCACAAGAAAAGTGAGTTTTAACTTTCAAAGGGTTTCCCCAGAGTCCTGGAGAAGCGGGAAAGTGTTTTCAGTCAGGGTCTTAACGGAAAACACCTCACACACCCCAGTTAAGATCATTCCAGGCCGGTTTAGCCACCAATGTGTGGCCAAAGTGTAGGGGACACTCAAGAGATGGTGCAGAAAGTAACATAGAGCTTGAGCAGCAGTGCTGTCACTGCCCATGATGTAGGGCCAGGGAAGGGAGTCTGATGGGAATGCTGAAGGACAGAGTCAGGGAGAGAAGGCTGACTTGTGAGGAGCAGGGCCTTAGGCTGCCACCAGCCCCCGTGACCACTGCAGGGAAAGGAGAGTGGGGGGAGAATGCCGACTGACTGTTCCCTCCCTCCATGTTCCTCCCGGGGACTCCATCAGCTGAGTCCAGTGGGAAGCCGGAGGGCTCGGGGTCACTTGGTACAGCCCTTTGAGGTCAGACTTCCAGGGGAGACACCACCCTGGACAGAGTCATGCTCCCCTGAACTCAGCTGTGTTGAGTGTCCTTCCTGTCGTCTGTGCAGAGGCCCAGCTAGGAGCACTGCAGGCCAGGCCGGGCTGTCCCCACAGAGCAAGCCGGCATGTTGGAATTGTTTCCTCACAGGAATCAGTGGTACTAAAATAACGTTGCTGTCCGTCTAACTGTAGTTCTTTGTCAATATCTGTCGTTCCTCTGGCTGCTTTTCGGGGCTTCTCTTTATGTTTGATAAATATGAAATTTGATTATGATGTGCTTTGGTAAGGATTTCTTTTTGTTTCCTTTGCTTGGGGGCCTTGCAGCTTGCTGAATCTATGGAACATTGCATCATATCAATTACCATATCATTTTGGGAAAATTCTTAGTAATATCTTCTCCCTTCTGCCCCATTTCCTTTCCCCTCCTGTGGAACTTCAGTGTTTGTGAGATCTCCTTATTTTGCTTTTTACTCTATCTGTGATATTTTCCATTTTGTCTCTCTGTATTAAAGTCTGTGTATTTTCTTCAGATAACTTCCACCACACTGATAACTCTCTTTGTCTGCACCCCATCTGTTGTTCAATGCATTCAACTGAATATTATTCTTAATTATTTGGGGGGAGGGTGTACAATATGCTTCCTTTGAAATTTGCCTAGTCAGTTGATAGTCTCTTCCTTACTCTTTTTTATTTTTTATTTTTTTTTGAGACAGAGTCTCACTTCGTCACCCTTGATAGAGTGCCATGGCATCATAGCTTACAGCAACCTCAAACTCTTGGGCTAAACTGATTCTCATGCCTCAGCCTCCCAGGTAGATGGAACTACAGTTGCTTGCCACAACACCTGGCTATTTTTTAGAGACAGGGTGTTGTTCTTCCTCAGGCTGGTCTCAAACTCCTGAGCTCAGGCAATCTACCCAGCTCAGCCTCCCAGAGTGCTAGGATAACAGGCATGAGGCACTGTACCCAACCCCTCTTCCTTACTCTTAATTCTAATTTCCTAATTTCTTTCTTCAAACATCTAAATCATTTATACTCTGTAACATGAATTTTAATCTGAAATCTTTGTATACCTGATTCTCCGGCAGGCTATCTCAGCTAACTTTCACTTATGGGGCCTTGTTTCTTTTTTTTAAAGAAAGAATTATGTGGATGTGTGAATTCATGGTTCTTGGAGCACTGTCTGCAGGAATACTGTGATACCTGAGTCTGTGGCGTTTTCTCCAGGAGGATTTACACTTGCTCCAGCCAGGAACATGTGGGGCAGCAGTGCTATCACCTGGTATTAGATGACATTCTGGCTTGGGACCGTGGGGGACCATGCAGGGAGCTGGAGCCCCCTACCTGCTCAGGAGCTGGCTCCCATTACACATTTTTAAGAGTTTTGATCTGTCTTATTTTTGTTTTGCTTTATTTTCCATTTCACTGAGGGGAACAAAAGGTCATGACCAGCAAAGTTCTATACTTTGGATCTTTGTAAGGGAAGCATCTTTGGAATCCTGGCCTACATGGGGCTCTCGAAGCTGAAAATTCCCCTTGCCGGGTCACTGTCCTGCATGGGGCTTTGCATCCCACGCTGTTATTAATGTCAAGTTCTAGGCCCCAGTGGATGGAGAGATGTCCTTTGAGCTGCCAGCGTCCTCACTGCTGTTTCCTCTCCGTTGCCTTGTTGCTGGGTGTGTAGATGTGTGGACATGCATGTGTGCGTGTGTGCGGCCATGATGGTGTGCGGGCGGGCGGGTGGGCATCGCCTATGAGGATGTGCTCTACTCTGTTGTCACTGTTATCCATTTTTAAACATACTTTAAGAATTCTTTGTCTAGCATTGCAGTTAGGCTAGCAGAGATATTTTCAGGATTTTTTTTCTAAGATATTCCTGGAAACTCTCAGATCTGAAATTAGAGGTCCATGATATTTATTTCTTAATTACTTTGTGCCAGATACTGGCTAAATACAAAACATCTTATCTCATTTAATCCTCAAAACAATCCTATGAGCAAGAGACCATCAATTCCATACTTTGTGGAGGAGGAAAATAAGGGTCTAAACAGTGATTTTTCAATCTTCCTAATGCTGTGACCCTTTAATACAGTTCGTCATGTTGTGGTGACCCCCAAACATAACAAAAATAATTTTACAGTTGGGGGTCACCGCATGAGGAACTGTATTAAAAGGTTGCATCATTAGAAAGGTTGAGAACCCTTGCTCTAAGAGATTAACATGTTAACTGCCACATGAGTTGTATTTACCTTAGTTTTGAGCCCAGGGCCTCATGAAGCATATGTAACTCACATGTCTCTTGACCTGGTTTGACCTAATAAAACACCATAGCTCTGAGGTAAAAAAAAAAAAAAAAAAAAAAAATTCTAGTGTGGCAGTCAATGTCTTCAGCTACCCAGGATAACACAGTTACTAATTGATGAAGCCAGTTTGTGTGATGGCCAAGTCTATTCTTTGATCCATAAGAGATGCACTTATTAGGATGCCGTCTTAAAGGTTTGGAGACTTGTAGTAAATATTAACACATCTCTTCTTTCCTATGCACTCAACCAAGCTCTTTTTTTTTTTTTTTTTTTTCTTGCTCAAAGTTAAACTTAAAACAGCCTGTATCAGTCATAGTTCAGTCAGGAAACAGAGCTCTTCTGAGTCTTACAGGGATGTGGGGTTCCATACTAAAACCGGAGCTCACAGAACGTGAGAGGAGCTGGGGAGGTGTGGGGTGGGGGTCTAGACAGAGAGTTAGAGGATCAGGGAAAGTCTCTAACCACCGTAGGCTGCAGCCCCAGCTGGCTAGATGGGTTAAAGCTTGTGGAAAGATGTGAGCAGCTGTGTGTGGGAGCCACTAAGTTGGGACCACAAAGCCAGAGCTCGTGCAGCAGTCTGTGGAAGCTTCTACCCACCACCGTGGAAACTCCCAGTGCTGTGGGCCTCAGCTGAGTGCTGCTTGGTGGACTTGGGGCTGCTGTTCACCAGTCAGACTGCAAGTTGAGAAGACAACTTGCAGAGAAGTAGCAGAGAACATCCAGGGCAAGGGGGGCCACCAGCTCCCCTGGATCTGTAGGTCTTTACATCTTTTTTTTTTTTTTTTTTTGAGACAGAGCCTTAAGCTGTCGCTTGGGTAGAGTGCTATGACATTACAGCTCACAGCAACCTCCAACTCCTGGGCTCAAGTGATTCTCCTGCCTTCGCTTCCCAAGTAGCTGGGACCACAGGCACCCACCACAACGCCGGCTACTTTTTGGTCGCAGCCATCACTGTTGTTTGGTGGGTCCGGGCTGGATTGGAACCCACCAGCTCAGGTGTATGTGGCTGGCGCCTTAGCCCCTTGAGCCACAGGAGCTGAGCCTGTCCTTACATCTTAGGACCACAGCCTTCCAAGAGTAGTGGCCTCCTCCTCACATTCACCTGGTCACTCTGATCCAGCACCACTGGGACACAACCCCTAACCTTAGGAGAGGCAATGCCAACTTGCCTGCAGACAATCTAGCTCACAGCTCTGGGGTATCCAGAATAGGTGGTCTTTTAAGTACCTGGGCTAAAATATAAATATCTTTTTAAAACTTAGTACTCCCTTTCAAATTAAAAAAAAATTGATGAATGCATTGATTTTATTGTATTATAAGCAAAATAATTATGACATCGATTTAATACAGCTTTTGAATATAGGCCTGCTGTTTATCAATTGGTCAATTATCCTTAGCTGTAAGAGAGCCCTGCTGTTGTCTAAAAAACCCCAGGTGATACACATTAGAAGGCTTTTTAATACCATCATCTGTAGACTCAAGGTGCTCCCATTCTAATAACTCTGAAATGAGTTATAATTCCATCGGATTAGATCTATAAAGAAGTTGCCTCAAAGTAAAATCATATGGGCAGATTTTCTCAACACTCATATTCTGACTCCGTATGGCCTAGCATTGTTGTTTTTTAGTGCCTTCAGTAATTTGGTCTTCATAGAAATAAGTCCCAAATGATAAATACTATTACGTTAAATGTCTGAGTCAAATTTCCTACTTGCCTGGGTGAAACCATCTTAGCCACTGTGTGTATCCCAAAATATATACACCTCACAGACCTGCATCTGGTCAGTCAGTAAGAATTGATCCTGTCACGTTCAAAAGGCAAGAAAAAAGACATTATAGGCAGAAAATAGGTCTTAGGTGTCTCCTTAACTTTTTAGGGCCTTAAAAAAATTATTTTATAAGTAGACACTTCTAATTTATTATCATCTCGCTGACATTTATGGACAAAGAGAAGTGTCTGAGTGTACTGTTTTGAGATTTATTTTTCCATAAGGAAGGCTCATTTTAAAACCAAGTCCATTGGTGAGATGAAGGGCTGAGTAACAGAGCAGCGCCCGGTCCAATGTTTTGTCTTTACAAAAACATGAGCACAGTGACCTCTGGTGGACACTGCAGAGCCAGCAAGCTTAATGCTCAACATGGAGGCCATTCCCTGAAGGACAAAAGCTCTTTTTCTTCCCGACTGAAGTCGTTGGCATTCTTCCAAGAATCACAACTGAGGCAAAAGTCGCCCTTCTTCTCCATCCTTCCTCTCCTATCTCTTTCCTCATATCCACCAGGAAAACCCTCAAATCCTGCTGGCTGTCCCCCCAGCAAGTGCCCCTCATTTCCCTTTACTCCAAGGACTGTGCCAGCACCTAACTCAGCAATGCACAGCCTCAGCCACTATCTTAATTACTGTGATGCTTATAGGAAAAAGCAGGTGCTCTGTTTGCCCCAAGCCCGCTGAATCACAATCTCCTGGTGGGTTCAGGGAATTATTTTTAGAAGCTCCATATATGAGTCTAATTCTCCCTGTATCTCCTGCCTGCACTATTTTTCTTCAGTATAAAAGTATTTTTTATTTTAATTTGTAAAATTTGTTTTGGGGCAGGTAATGTATTTATGTGATTATAAAACCAGAAAGTAAAAACCACAAATATTCATATATACAGTGGAACACTTCCCTAAAATTCTCTGCATCTACTTAGCCTTCAGGGACAGATGCTGTAAGCGGCTATTGGTCTTGAGTGCTGCCCTGTCTTCCTAGGGTTTCTTTCTGCAGGTACAAGCATAAATTGCCATCTTCCCTATTTGTATACTAAAGGGAACATACAATACAAAGTATATTGTTATATACAAAGTTTTTAATACTTTGCTATAACATATCTTTTAGATCTTTTTATATCAGTACCTAGAAACCGTCTTAATTCTATTTTTAAAGCTCATTGTCAGTCTCTTTTATGGACACACCATAATTTCTTACCAGTCCCCTGTTGAGAGAGAATATTTTTCCTAACTTTTTGCTATTGAATAAAGCCCCAGTGACCGACATTGCACAAACATGATTTCCCACGTGTGTGCTAGTATAGTTGAAGGGAAAAAAAATTCCACAGTAGAATTGGTGGGTCAAAAAGAATTTTGTAATTTTGACAGATATGGCTAAATTGCCCTGAATAACAACTTCCTATGTCAATCTAAAATAATCGAAAGAATCAAAATCTAATCTAAAGAGAGTTTATTCAAGCGAAAAGTTTGAGGACAGCTGCTGAGAAACACAGCGTCCAAAGACTAGAAGTCAGAGTTCTGAAGTGTGAAAGTTTGGGATTGTTTATATAGATGAAGTTTACAGAAAAAGCTTAACAGAATTTCAATGTTTTTCTATGTAAGGTTTAATGCATAGTTACAATGATCTGATTAGTCACAGGGCTTTTTTCTTCCAGGAAATGTATACTTAACTTTCCACTCTGGAGATGTAACAGTCATAGGGTCTTTTGCGCTATCTGGTCTGGGTTAGGTACAGGACAGTAAAGGAGGCAGGTAATCTATAACAAAGATCAGTGATTGGAAAAAGTGGAGGTCTGGTCTCTGGTCTCTTCAAGTTATTTACAGGAGAAGAACAATGAGGAAGAAAGTTAATCTGTAATCTAAGACGCAGAATTTGCAAACATGCTGTGTGATTCAGTCTCCAGGACATTTCCTTCTCAGCATAATAAATTTAGAAGGTACTGAAATTTTTATTTCTTTTACACCTACACTTAAAAAAGAAATAGCTTCATGGAGGTATAATTTGCAAGCATAAGCTTCATTTAAGTGCAGTTTAATATAGTTACTATTCTGCAGTATCATAAAAAATATATTGACATCATGTTCCGGGCACAAAGCTTGGAGATTTGGAAATTTCCTAGGTGATGGGAATGTCTTTTGTTATTTATAACAAGCTCCTTTCCACTGTACCTGAGTTTATGCTAAAGAGGTCACGCAGGACAGGCCCCTTTTTTAGCTTCAGGATGGGAGCAGATCACCAGAAAAGCCAACCATGTGATTAGAGGGTGGGAGCTTTCAGCCCTTGGCCCTGTCTCTACGGAGGGGAAAAGATCCTAGACATTGAGTTCAATTACATGGTTCAATTAATCAGTCAGATCTCTGTAATGAAACCCATGGAAAAACCCTGGGCTTTGAGACTCGGAGAGCTTTCCAATCAGTGCACACATCAGTGTGCTGGGTGGGTGGCACAGCCAGGAAAGGGACAGAAACTCAGCATCCCCTCTCCCCACACCTTGCCCTACCCATCTCTTCCACTTGGCTGTTCCTAAATTGTATCCTTTGTAATAAAACTTAATTGTAAGTTAATAGTTAGATAATTGTAACTACCTATTACAATTTAAGTGAATTCTGTAGATCATTCTGGCAAATTATTGAACCTGAGAGAGGTCATGGGAACCCCCAAATTTGTAGTCATCTGAGCAAAAGTGCAGATAGTTTGGGGATACCTGAGATTTGTGGCTGATGTCAAAAGGGGGGACAATCCTGTGAGACTGAGTCCTTACCATGTCAGGGCTGGGCCCACTCCAAGTACTCAGTATGAGAATTGAATTGAGTTATTGGGCTTCCAGTTGAGAGAGTTGGTTTCAGAGCACACACACCATTCTCACAGCCCAGCAGATCTTTTGTTCTTCCCTTACCTGACCTCTCTGCAGTATTTGACCCTGCCCACCCCTCTTCGTTTCTAAAAACTAAATTTCTAGTCTTCCTCCTACATCTCTCTCTGCATCTTCCCAGGCTCTTCCCTATCTTTTTGTATGCAATATTGTTGTCCAGATAGTTATCTAGGTATCTTTTCCTGTCTATTCCCCAGTGCATTGACGACTGCTAAATTTATACCCCAACCCAGGTCTTCCTCCTAGGCCAACAATCAAAATTCCACCCACATTTTGCATGTGTATATGTGTGTGTGTGTGTGTGTGTGTGTATGGGTGTGTATGACAGAGTCTCACTCTGGTGCCCAGGCTAGAATGCTGTGGCATCAGCCTAGCTCACAGCAACCTCAGATTCCTGAACTCAAGTGATTCTCCTGCCTAGGACTCCTTGGTACCTGGGACCGCAAGCACCTGCCAAAACACCTGGCTAATTTTTTTGTATTTTTAGTAGAGATGGGGTCTAACTCTTGTTCAGGCTGGTCTTGAACTCCTGAGCTCAAGGGATCCTCCCACCTTGGCCACCCAGAGTGCTAGGATTACAGATATGAGCCACCATGCCTGGCCTAGTCCATCCACTTTTTAAACATTTCCCCACAGAGCCATTGAACTCAACACACTAATATGAAACTCACCACCTCCTCACTTTGCTTCCAAATTTCTGTTCCACATCTGCTCTTGCTCACGTGGGTGGTGCACCTGATGACTGTGAACTGCCATGCCCAGACAGACACCCTGCCGGACTCAAAAGTTCTCGATGGTTTGCCCTTCAATGAAGCCATCCTGATAGGTACAATTCACTTTCTGACAAACAAGAGGAATTAATTCTTATAGAAAGTGTAATACGAGATTTAAATGCAAATGAAGATTTAGTCATGATTGAAGTGCAGGTTAGGACACTGCTATATTGGGGACCAAAATATCATCATGAACGCTAAAACCATGAAGCAGGGTCTGAAAGGACTTACTTTCACTTTCACAGAAAACGCACATTCCTTTCCTACAAGATGGCATTACGGCTAGTGTGGAAACTGGAGGCTTTCCATGTACCTGCTTTTTATTAAAAATTACAATTTATGAAAGCTTATTATCACAGTGCCACATACTTCATATACATTATTTTATCAATGTTTATCACAATCTGACATTCTAAATGTTGTTTGCTCCATTTCTAAGATAAGAAACATTTTGGATTGCTTCTCGGCCTTTTGGCTAAGATCAAGTGTAGAAACATTTTGACTTAGAAAGATTCTTTGCCCAAGGACACATGACTGGTAAATTCTATAGCTTGAATTCAAATTTAGGAAAAGTCTACTCCACACCCATACTCTGAACCTTGACAGGCTACAAAAGTCTGAGAAGTTACCTGAAAATGCTACAACCCTCTGAGTTTTTCACGCAAGGCCAAAGTGTCCATCTTTGAAAGAGTCCTAAAGGTTTTGTCCTATTGTAAATCCATGATTCATAATCCATGAACTCCCCAGTGCTAAAACCTTTTTTGTATACTGTTAAGCAAAATAACAAGGTACAGAACAGCTTGATCACTTTTGTGCAAAATTTATTGTTTTAAATATATTATTTTAAGATATATACTTTTTTCATAATGGGATATTGGGGATAACAAGGGGGTGAGTTGGGGGAATCCTTTTGCTTTTCATTTTATATGTTTCTGTACAGATCAAATGTACAAGGAGGTTAAGTGGAGGGGGAGATCGTGATCCATGTTTTGGTTTGTTTTCATAATTCTTTGGATTAAAAGATCGAATTAATATTATTTTAAAAACTATCTTCTAGAACTCATTCTTGCAGTTGTTTTCTGCAAATAGCCTTTTCAATAAACATCTGCGAAAAGGTAAAGAGGGTGGAAAAGATTTCAGGAGGAAGCCTGCCTTCTGGTCCTGGATAAAGGCTGCCATTAAATATTTCTACGGTCACTCTGCACCTGAAAAATGACTGACTGCTCCCAGAGTACTCCAAACAAAGATCTTCTTTGTTCTCGAGCCAAGCTCATATATATTTGGAAACCAAGTCATCTTGCTTTGAAAATTTCAGAGGATTGATTGTAATACTTCATCATTGAAAAACGGTAAGACCCTGGTACCTTTCTAAACTTTGCACATGTCAAAGAAAGAGAGACTTTTTTGGTTGTTTTAGACAGAGTCTCAATCTGCCTAAGGATAGACTATCATGGCATCAGCCTAGCTCACAGCAACCTCAAACTCCTAGGTTCAAATGATCCTCTTGCCTCAGCCTCCCAAGTAGCTGGAACTACAGGTGCATGCCACAAGGCCAGCTAATTTCTCTCTTTTTAGTAGAGGCAAGGTCTCATTCTTGGTCTTGAACTCCTAAGCTCAAGAGATCCTCCCACCTCACCCTCCCAGAATGCCAGGATTACAGGTGCAAGCCAACATACCCTGCTAAAGTGAGCCTTTTTGATCTTATTTTCTTAAAATAAAGTGGCCTTGCAGCTTCAGAACGGGGTTTTTCTTGAGTGCTTCAACTGAGTTTACATTGGAATTTAGAGATTTGAAGAGAGAAGAATTCAGTTAGGAAAATAATATTTTTTCTTGATGTTAAGAAAAAAATACAAAACCTCCACTATTAAGTGATGTGACATTTCACTGAACCACATAAGAAAACATTTCACTGGTACACGGTTTTATCACATGTGCTGAATACTTTCTAATAGCTATTCTGAATATTTAAGTTTCAAGCCTTATCAGTGAAAGGCTATAATTTCTAAGAATCCCCTTCGGTGGAAGGGTGGAGGTCAGATGGTGGGCAGCAAAGCCAACAGACACAAAAGCTAATAAATGTCCACTCTGTTTCCTAAGAAAGGGATGTTTTATCTAAGTCCTGAAAGGTAAGTAGTAGCTGACTGAGTTAAAGGAAGAGAGAAGTGGGAGATATTTCAGACAGAGAGAATGTCGTGTCTGAAGTCCCCAGACAGGAAGGAAGATAGCAGTTTAGGAGACGCCGAAAGAAAGTTGCAGACTCAGCCTGCTGCAGGGACAGTGGCTCCTGGAGAAAGTTAGTCCATGGCATGTAGATCGTGCCAACTATTGAGGCCTCAGTCCAGAGCTGATGGGAAACCATGGAAAGGTCTTCAGTCTATGTGGGAAGCTTTCAAAGGTGCTGTCAAAAAGCCAGCACCTAATTTTGTTCCTTTGAAGGGAGTCCTCCGTCACCCTGGCTCCTTTGCCATTGCTGCCCGTCCCTCTGTCGTGTGGGTTAGCGCTCCTCACCAGCTGACGGGAACTCTCAGCTCCCGTCCCCTCGGCTCTCTTCTCTTCCCCATCCTCACTGTCTCCACTCCATCAAGCCCTGCACGTGGATGGGCGCAGACCCACCTGACCTGTCTCACTTGGCTCTTAACATCACCACTGGGTTTTCCGTTTCTATTTTTCATTTCACGTCTATGAGTTCTGTTTGCTTCTTTTTCTAATTTACGTATTCTTCCTTTCTGTAATCCTATTCCCAGATGCATACTTTCCAGATTTTCCTTAATTCTTAATAAACTTCTAATTTTGGTGTAATTGTAGCCTCACGTGCATTTGTAAGGAGTGCTTGGAGGCTCCGAGAGCAGCTCTGAAGACTGACTTCCAGTTTCAGGAGCAAATAAATCCAAAGTTTGGATGTAAGCCGGTTGAATTTCTTACCTTTTAACTGGAAGCCTCTCAAATAAGTAATCCAATGGTTAGCCAGATGGTGGATAGTTGCTGGACCCTTCTTTCAAGAAACCAGCAACAGGGTCACAGCGAGCTGCTCCAACATCTATTCATCTGGTGAAAAATGACAAGACAAGGCAATTTTGAGATGCTTAAAGTACAATTTTGGATTTGCGCTTTCATTTAAAAAAAGACATTTTCAAAGGTCTCAAGCACTGAAAATACAAAAAGTACACTTACTGGAGAGCGGAGCGGGAGCAAGGATCTTCCACCAGATGGTGGCAGCTTTGTGCTTTATCAGGTATCTCAGGCTGTTTGAGGGATGTGCGTGGTTATGGCTGAAATCCCTGGGAAATGGAGTGAATTCATTAAAATAAGACACGCTGTTTTTCTCATTTCTGTTTCAAATTGGGATAAGCTGTTCTCTTCCATTTTATTGGAAGCATTGGGGCAATCAAGTACTTGAGACCGAGAGTTTGGAACTAGCCTGGGCAACACAGTGAGATCTGTCAGGAAAGAAGGGACGGAGGGAGGGAAGAAAATAAGAATTCTATCCGTAAGCACGCTTATGTGCATATATACATGCAGACATACACATACACGTTCCCTCTCAAAGATACAAAATTCCAGAAAAGACACAGAACTCATACCTCTTGGGTGTTGAATGTAGGTAGAAAGGGGGGGGCTTTTTTTTTTTTTTACTTTACATATTTCTATGATATTCACATTTTAAAATAGAATCATATTTTGTGACAAAGTATTTTAATAGATATAATGAATATAATGTGGATGAAATCACTTACAAAAGAAGTGAAAAAGCAAAAGGTACAACTATATATACAGTTGTAATTACATTTGTAATTACATCTATAACTATTGAAAATCCTAGATCAGAACATACGTTACAAATAATTAACAGTGGTTCTAGACACAGTGCCAGGAGCTTCCGTATGTAATCTCAAGTCCACTCAAATGGAGTACTTTTGATTCTGCTGTTTGATCGGTTACCCCTTGGGTTGATCATCTCCAGTTTACCAAGAGAGAAGGGAAAACTGGAAGCTCCCAGAAAACCCAAGAACTCCTAGGTAAGGCCCGAGGCTGTGATTTCGCAGGCCCTGCCGGCATGATGCACTGGGCTAATGCTCAGGTGCAAGTAACACCTCGAAAGCCGAATGTCCCAAGAACAGGTGGAAGAGCTGGCGAACTGGAAGACTGCTGACACCATTTTAGAAGCCTGTGGTTTACTCTGAAAACTTTTAAAATTGTGTCCCTAAGGTACTGAGGACTTTGCTATAAACAGGAAGCATCATGCAAATCTTTAAAACATTAGGTTGTGTCTAATCTTGGTAATTTTACACATTTAACCTAATCTCTACAGGCGACACAGAACTGTGAACTTGAGCGACTGAGCCTTTTTGTAAAAATCATACCCCAAAAGTTCCCCAAATTTTATATGCTGCTCCTCATCTCTCTGGAGAGTACACTTTCATTTCTGAGTCCTCTGGTCTCCTGCACCTCAGAATAGGCTGTCAGGCAAACCATTTGTTTCCTTCGATTCTAATTTTAGAATGGCTTCCCTTCAGACAAGGCCCTTGGAGCAGCTGCAAGAGTTGGTGTCTGTTCATCTGTGACAACAAAAAAAAATCTTCATACATGTGGGGCATCAAAGCTCCCCCAAGCTGCTCAAATGCAGCCCTGAACAGGTGAGCTCTGCTGGTACACAGATGGGGGGGGGGGGTTCCCCTTCTCAACCAACTAGTGCCACTTAGGGGGTAGTCACAATAAATTTGTGGGTGTAAGAAAGGAAGAGGACTAATTTATAGCAGTTAATATTAAAAATTGCTTTTTTATGATGTTATCAGATAATATCAAAGACAATAGAAGTGAAGAATTTATTTATGTTTGGAACCGGGTTTTAATAGAAAAGATTCAAATAAGATTCCACTCTCAAGGAGTCGACAGGTTGAGACCCAGAGTAGCAAGTGAGAAACCGTCCACGTAGTCCTTAATATCTGCGCACATCAACTGTGTGTTCTGTCTTTACCAAGCACTTTAACCTGTTTCATAGCATCCTCCCAACTACCCAGGGAAGCAGGTTGCTGGGAAAACAGGCAACAGGGAAAATCAAACAGTTACCAGTAAAGTAACTGACATTTAAACACTGTCAAATTTCATTTTCTCATCCCCTAGTCATAGCTTATGTGATCTAATTTTAAACACCAGTTAAATGGACGCTCAGGGGAAAGGAGGACACACTTGCTGGGTGTTTAATAATCCAACCTGCTCCATCCTCCTGCCAGCAGCAGCCACAGCAGGCGCCTGGGCCTCTGCAGTCAGTCCATCTGAAAGATCCATGACCATTCTGGGCACTTCCCTCAAATGGCCACCACCAACAATGTCCATGTGAGTTTCTGAGATGAGAGGGAGAATTAAAGGGCCAGTCTGGAGGTAGAAAGGCAGGGAGTCTCTTCATACAAGATGAAACGTTTGGGCCCATTTCAAAGTCCATGGTGAGCTATCTTTTATCCCAGCCTACATTAAAAGAACCACATTTCTTCCCAGGGAATTAACTCTAGCATGGAGAATCTGTCTCATGTAATGCAACCTTACTTTATATTAAAATGCTTTAGACTCATGAATGGCTTTAGGGACGAAAGTTGGCAGGTGATGAAGCTGTCCATATGAGTCCTCACTGGGGATGATCGGGGTGGAGAATCTTTTCATAACATTTAGCAAAAAAAGAGATAATATTGCAATTTCCCAGTCCTCATCAAAAATTTTGTTTTCTTCCTTCAGCATTCTCTTGGTCTTTTTTGACATGATGGGCTGTTGAGCAGACGAAATTAAAAAGTACTGTCTAGCTGTGCAACTATTCACAAATTCCACTACAGACAGAAACCCCCAAACTGGTAACAGACTAGAGTGCATGATGCCTGTGAACTCTCCCAACCAGCCTCATGGGGTGGTGGCGCCCGTCAGGTGGGGAGGTTAGAACTAAATCATGAGCATAACAGCCGCCAATTTAGTAAACCTTAAGGTTGTGCCAGTCAATCTGGGAGGATAATTTTGTTAAAATGTATTTTTTAATATTTAATATTTAAATATGCATTCTTTGATATTTAAAATGCATTCATTCTAAAAATAAAATAAAAATATTAAACATGAAGAAATATGCATTAATAAACATTTGTTCTGTAAAATTTGGATTCAGTCAAAAGGCCACACTTAAGGACCTAGAAGGCCACAGATGGCCTTAACGCCTCGGGTTCCCTGCTCCTGGTTTAGATCCTGCGTCCCACACAAACTTGAGCAGTAAATTAGGGTTAGAGACCCTGCCTTAAATTCTTGGTATTCTCCACAGCACACGGCAGTGCCAGAACACAGTTCAATTTCAACAGAGTTGAGTGTATCACCGAATCCTTACCATTAATTCATTGTGATGCATTCTGATGTTAAAAGTGAATCAAAGACATCAGTGTAGAGAGTGTGTTCTATTTATCCTGGCTGGCAGGCAGAGGGCGAACATTTCACTTTACACTTTCCCTTCACACGTTCCCTTCCTCCGGGCCTGCCATCTGTTCTAGAAGATCATTATTCATGCAGGGTTACCCCTAGTGAGCCATTTTCGACAATGTTTTGTCATGAGATGTAAGTAGTAATGATCCAGAAGAGAGATTAAACATGAATTTACTGATCGTTCCCCCCTTCCCCCCACCTAAGCAGTGCGGTACAGAAGTGCAACATTTAGTCATAAAGCTGGAGAACCCCCAAAGAAGAGCTTATTAAAAAGCCCTGCAGGGGAACTCCACCTTGCCAGCTTGCACCACTCTTAGAAACATCTTGCAATCTTTACCCACCAACAAAACCCCCACATGTCAGTCAGGAGGTGTTTACTGAGCAGCCTTCGGGGACAAGGAATGGGACACAGGATGAGCAAAACACAGACACTCCACCCACAGAATTCACAGAACAGCATGGAAGATAGAAACGTGTAATCACAAAACAAGCAGGGAGTGATAAAGGCCAAAAAAAGATAGCGCACAGAGTGATGTGGGCATTTTTGCAAGAGACCGATGCCTGTGTCTGGGAGGAGGGGAATGCCTTGGAGGCAGCCGAGCCGGCCTTCAGCGACGGAGAGGGTTTCATTACATACAGTCAGGAGCTGTCAGGACGCAGCAGAAACAGAAGCACCGACATGGTCAGGGCCCAGTGAGCCAGAAACCTGGGTTGTCTGTCACCGTAGGACACATCGGGATGAACAAGAGGAGATAAAAGTTAGACTCCCATCAGATCAGGAGTAAGTCCCCACTTACGTACAGGCTATAAATTGAGATTTTGTTCCACTGGAAGGTGTCCTGCACAGTAATGACGTTAGAGCCGTGTTTTAAAACGTCTGAACCAAGCTGGGCACAGTGGCAGGCGCCTGTAGTCCCAGCTACCCAGGAGGCTGAGGAGGGAGAATCACCTGGGCAGCACAGCAAGAAAAGAAAAATGTTTCAAAGTCTGCACCAGTGTGTGAGCTGACCTCCAGGTACTCCCTATACAGAAGCCAGAGGGCAAGGGAGCCTGTTGATGCCTCCTGAGTCACAGGACAGGGTGGAAAGTGGCATCTGGCAGAGGACGTGGACGATGTCCAGTCCAGCAGAGAGTGCAGCGTATTTGTCAAATGTGCAAACTGAGACGTAGAGAAGCCAAGCCTTCTAAGGCTGTGTAACTGTCAAATACCAGACCCATACTGGGCACAGTGGCTCCTGCCTGTAGTCCCCACACTTTGGGAGGTCAAGGTGGGAGGACGACTTGAGCCTGGAGTTCAAGACCATCCTGGGCAACATAGTCAGACCTAATCTCTAAAAATCATGTTTTAGGGTGGCACCTGTGGCTCAAGGAGTAGGGCACCAGCCCCATATACCAGAGGTGGTGGGTTTAAACCTGGCCCTGACCAAAAACTGCAACACAAAGAAAAAAAGAATTTTTTTTTTTTTTTTTTAATTAGCCAGATATAGTGGTGCACACCTGTAGTCCTGGTCACTCTAGAGCAGCAGTTCTCAACCTGTGGGTCGCAGCCCCTTTATAACAATGAAAATACCTCCTGCATATCAGATGTTTATATTATGATTCATAACAGTAGCAAAATTACAGTTATGAAGTAGCAACAAAAATAATTTTATGGTGGGGGTTACCACAACATGAGGAACTGTATTAAAGGGTCGTGGCATTAGGAAGGTTGAGAACCAGTGCTCTGGAGCCTGAGGTGGGAGGATTGCTTGAGCCTGGGAGTTTGAGGTTGCAGAGAGCTATGATTGTGCCACAGCACTTAAGACCAGGTGACAGAGGGAGACACTGTCTCTAAAAAAGAAACAAACAACAACAAAAAAAAAAAGAAAGAAAGAAAGAAAGAAAAAAAAATATTTAAAGAGTGCCAGGGCCAGAATTTGAATCCAGGGCCAACTGACTCCAGAGCTCTTGCTCTCAAATAATATTAGCTTCAAGATCATTGCAGAAAGGTTGGCATCTTGTTGGAAGACACAGACAAGCAGTTTAATTCTCCAGGCACCTGCTCATTCCATTTCAGTCACCAGTCTTTGGGTCACGGTGGCAGAGGATCCAGAGCGTTCGAGGATGTTACTATGAAACAAAAGACTGGGGACCAGGCTACGTAAGGAGAAAAGAACCCAGGAAGGTGCTCAGTAGCGATAAAAATAGGAGGGTGAGGTACTGGAGATTAAGTGAAGAAATAACGGTACAATAATAGCATTTTGGTAAGTGCTAGTCAATGTCAGAACACTGTAGTGTACATAGATTATCTCAGTTTTCACAGCAGATCAGTGAAGTTAGTGGATATAATAGTGGCTATGTACAGAGGACTTCTTCCAAGGTGACCATTTATCAAAGTTTGCTTCCTTCAAGGTGGCTCCTACTAACTCTCCTCCATGCACAGATTCTGGACCCACCCACCTCTCCAACCTCATTTCACATTCTATCCCCATCAGGCTCTCAGCGCTCAGGTCTCGACTCCTCCCACCATGTAACCTTTAGAGTGCTGTTCCCTCCCCCTGGAATCCCTCCCCAGGCCCTGCGTAGTGGACTCTCTGCCCAGCCACCTCAGGAAGGCAGCCTCTGCGAAGCTCCCTTCAAAGCTCTCTGCAGCCACCTCGGTTAAAACACATCTCCTCCATTCTCGTCTCAAGGTTCTGTCTCCACAACTCAACTGTAGCTCCGTCAATTTAGGGATGAATCAGTTTGACTTGAGCATGCTACATTTATTTCCAATCATCACATTGTACCCCATAAATGTATACAGTTATGATTTAATGAAAATCATTAAAAAGGTAAAAAAAAATAAAGTGCAATGACACCAAAAAAAAAAAAAAATTAGGGGCTACTTGTGCTTTTTGTTGTTCTCTATTGTATTCTCAACCTAAAAATGCCTAGGACATAGGAGATACCTACCAAATATTATTCAAAAAAATTTATCAAGACATATGAAGAAAAAAGAAACAAAATTTTCCTTTGAGTTGCTCATAGACTCAGAATGAGAAACAAATACAAAAACAAACAAACAACAACAAAACCCTCTCTACTACAATGTTATATACTATACGCTACAACAGAAACACTCAAAGGCCAGTACAAAGAAAAGAAGGGGAAAATGCCTAACTTTGCCTGGAGCAAAGAAGGTAATTCTAGGTAGGGCCACCCTAGCTGAAATGCATGGATCGAGCACTTACAAGGTAGAGGAAGGTGCAGGGTGTTGGGACCTAGATTGGGAGAACCTGGAATGTACAGGCAGTGAGTGACGCCCTCCATGACTGGAGCACAGAAACCACAGGGAGTGACCGAGCTGGAGCCAGGCCAGGCTGGATCTCTCAAGGACTTGCTAGGCTGGAAGGCAGGTTGCTGAAGCTTGAGTGTGCACTTTCCACAGGGCAGAGACTTTTTAAAGATTCCTTTTGCAAACTGGTGAACACAGGAGGCAGAAGGGCACTAAGATGGGAGGCAGAGAGATGGTGAGGAGGCTATGGGACCTGTCCCTGAAGCAGCTTTGGGCCTGGACTAGGGGAGGTAGCAGTGGGGATGGGGACGAAGATGCTGAGACAGGGTCAGCTACATAATTTGTGGAGCCCAGAGAAAAATGAGAATGCAAGACCTCTTATTCAAAGAGAAAAGTGTCCATAAAAGGTATATATCATTTAAAGCTTTTCTTTTTTTCTATGATCTCTCTTGACTTGCCATGGTATTTGTATGCTATTTAATGTCTTTTTCAGTTAAAAAGAAAAAATAAGATAAAGTTTAAAAAATCTACAATGGTAGCATGAACTTTGCCCTTCCACCTCAGTACGTTCTCCAGTTTGCACTATTGAAGGGAGTAGGTCAAGAGGGGGAAGTTCTCATGAGGTCAAGCACCTCCTCTTCCCACAAAGCAATTACTCTTTAACTTTTTGCCCTGCCCTCAGTGGATTAGTGACATTCATCTTCTATTAATCAAATTGAAATTTAACTAACAGCAGTGACCATTAGCAACCAGTGCATAAGTTAAAGGAAGTCCTATTGTACTCCAAACATTTTTCCACTAAAATGTAAGCCAGGTCCCAGCATTATGTGATGCTCTTCTCCAGAAAATTCCTCTGGGGTCTTTGCAGGTTGGTATGTAAATTAAACATGTATTACTACAACGGGACCCTTGCAAAGGTTTTTTGCTTGGTTGGTTTTATTTTTATCTGGAATGCCCCCCCCCCCCAGAGAGAATGAGTAAAAACTTACTGAAGTAGACTGATTGCTGGAACCCCAAGAGAAGAGTAATCTCACCTTCCCAAGATCCTTTCATATAAAGCAGAGTCTTTTCATTCATTACATTCTGTCCTTTTGATTCCTTTCACTGTACCCATCCTTGATATTAATGTCTGAGAACCCTTGACCTTGACTTTTTCTGTTGACTTTGCTCTCCAATCTAGTCCTGGATTTCCTTCAAATTTAACCACAGATTTGGGGATTCCACCCCAGAGACCAAGGATGACCTCTTTATAGCCTGTTTGACAGCCTTCAAATCCCAGACACAATCTCTCACAGGCTGGAGCCCATATGGAGAACGGCGTGTGTGTGTGTGTGTGTGTGTGTGTGTGTGTGTGTGTGCATGTGTATGTGTGCATGTGTATGTGTGTGTGTGTGTGTGTGTGTGTGTGTGTACAGCCCATGGTACATAGCACTAGCCAACAAGCTGGCCCTCCCCTCCCTCCCACCCCCAACCGTTGCCTGAGTCGCTTTCTGCCTGAATTGTCACTTATTTGCCAAGTTAGACAGGCACGACTTTAGCGGAAAGAGGACATGACTTAGATTTAGAAGTCTTTCCTGCTCAGCACTGGAGAACAATTTAAGTTCATTACAGATTTGATATAACCTAAGATCAACCAGAATTCCGAGGGCTTACATCAAAACTCTCTAACTGGCTGGCAGGGCTGAAGCCAACCGCATAAAAGTTTGCATTTGGCCATAACCTCCTTCCGGAGGTGAATGTGAACGTCTGCAGGCAGGGCGCGCCCCCTCACCCCACGAGGCCTGCTCAACACCCCCCAGTTCTGCAGTCCCCAGGCCTGCTCAGCGCCCCCCGGCTCTGCAGTCCCGAGGCCTGCTCAGCGCCCCCCAGCTCTGCAGTCCCGCAGCAGCCACGGTGCGGTCCTGCCCACACGCTGCCCGGGGCCGGGCACCTGGCGCGCAGCCCGGGGGACTGTACTGTTACCCGCCGCTGAGAGTCATGGCTGCCCCCACCCCCACAAGCTTCTTTCACTTACTACAGGACCTTTCCACCCTCTCCTGTTGTTTTCAGAGATCTTACAATGTTTTCTTCTCTGAATTTCCTTCCACCTTTCATCAGAACAGTCCGTTTTACTGTTCACTCAGCTACAAAATCCAATTGTCTTGGAGCCTGGCTCTGTTCATAATTTTTGTGGACCGGGAGCCAGACGGAATCACGAGACTTTATTCTGGACTGTGCTCTGGGACGAGCCAAGTGACGCTGGGTGAGTCCCCTGGAACTCCAGCCTCTCCTTCACCGTCCCAAAGTGAAGGGCTGGGGCGATGATCCCAGTTTCTTAGCAAGCGCCACATGGTACACTTTCCTGACATTTTCTTGGTCACAATCCAAATAAAAGAAAATGGCAGGGGAAAAGCAACCTCTATCCCATTCACTCGACAATTAGCTGCGACCAGACTAGGTGCTGGGGGTACCAGCGAAGAAGATGGATTGGGTGGCAGCCTCAGTTGGACGGGGACAGCACTCAGGTGAACAGAGAACACCGGATGACCAGCACTATGCGGGGGGGAGGGGAGGTACAGCACCCTCCAGGAAGGGTCTAGTGACCCAGGAGATGGCGAGGGCATCTCCAAGGAGAGGTCGTTTGGCTGTGACCCGAGAGAGAAGTAGCAGCGAGTGAGACTTGCAAGCCACATCCACAGCCCAGGAAGCAGCAAGGCCACAGTGCATGTTCCAGGGACGTAAAGCAGGCCTGTGTGTCTGAGGGGTCCTGGCAAGGGGAAGGAGGAAGGTACGAGAAGAGGCGAGAAGGAAGCAGATCACGAGGGACGCAGACCCTGGTGAAGGAACTCCGCGGAGGGTGGCAAGCGGAGCAGTAACAGGGAGCTTTCTGTGGTTGCTGCTGGTGCAAGTGGCTGCAGAGAGACTGTTAGGAGCTGCTAGAGTCGCCTGCGACAGTGGAAATGGAGAAAGCGGGCAAATCCGATTGTATTTTGGAGGTGGACCTGGTAAGACTTGCTGAAAGATTGCAAGGCAGGGTAAGAGAGAGGGTCCAAAATCACTGTTGCAAACTAGGATGGAGGAACTGAACGATGTTGGTGTCAGGAGAGCTGGAATTAGCAGACCCTCAAACCACAAGCATTTAATCCAATAGCCCTCCCAGTCTTTCAAATCTCCCTGCTCATCTTATAATCATCAGTTAAGACAGCTTTATTCTTCCATGTGACATATATTTATTGATTACCTACAACGTTCCAGGCACCATTTTGAAGTAATATAGCTATTTGGTTAAATTTTAGGATGGTTGTTTTAAACAGCTTAACTTGAAGCTTACTTAATCAGTAATCTAAGCTACCGATGACATGGATTCTTTTGCTAGCTTTGGCAAACCGTTTGCAACCAGTGAAGATGCCTGAGCTCTAGTGCCAGCTGTGAGCAAATAGTTTTGGTTCTCAATTCTACAAATTCGTAGGAGATGGCCGGGGTAAGGCTTGAGAATGTCTGGTGCTTGTCAGACTCTGCAGCTGCATAGCTCAGCCCTCTCAACTGAAAATTCCATTTGCTAGAGAGGAAAGGCACAGATTCAAAAGACTTTTGGAGTCTGTCACCACGTCTATTAGAAGGGGATGTAATCGAAAGACTTTTGGAGTCTGTCACCATGTCTATTAGTAGGGGATGTACTCAGTCTGATCAGCTCCTCAGAAATGATTAACTCTAGCTGCTGCTTTTGTAGGGCACAGGTCTGAGTAAGCTCTAGTGTTTTTAGATATGCAAATCTGATGCCAAGATCACTACTTGTTAAACCTCCAGCTGCTTAAAGTTACACTAATGAATTAAATGAGACTCTTTATAACTGAAGCAAGAGAAAAGTGAAGCTTGTTTAACTGGCTAAAAGGAAAAGAAAAAGAGGAAGTACACACAAACCCTGACTCCTTCAACCACAGAAATATTTCTTCTCTCTTGGGATTATCATTTTAAGATGCTTCAGATAAACAGGTGCAAATCCATGCATGGAGGTTGGCTCACTTCCAAACAGCTAAGTGTCTTCAGACTTTGAATATTTTCAGCTGCTGTTTGCAGACATTTCAGCTCATCTCCCCCCAGAGCAAGGGCAGGGGCCACGCTCCTGTCCCAAGTTTACTCCTGGCTTCGATCCCTGCAGCCACACTGGAAAGGCATCTACTTCCCACAGTTGAATGGCTCACAAGTGCCTGCTCACACCCCAGAGCTCTCCCTGCAACACTCCTAGAGTGGTAGCCATTACACCACAGTAATAAGATACCAGTAAGATGTCAGATATCTGGTAAGTGCTTTCTCCTGTTGTAGGGAATTTGGCTAAAGCTCAAAGAGGAGGGGAAAAGGTACTACTGTAGCCTATGTCTAGCAGTAGGAGCCAGCCACAGAATCAATGGAGAAAGATCGCTTCAAGAACCAGGTGTTTTGTGTCCAACCCACCCCCTACCCTAGTCATCATGGGAAGGCAACCTGAAAGCAGGAGATGGTGGATCTCCCCAAAATCCTGGAAAGAAAGAAAGTTTTGCTTGCTTTTTCCTGATGTCAATAGATCTCTGCAGCTGAGCAAGGGAAAAGGGAACTGAGAGAAGGGGCTGGGAGGGATAGTAGCTGAGCACCCCACATGCCCACCATTCTCCAGTATCCTTTGAATGGAGGGGAATACTGAGTTTACAAGGATTGACTGTCATTCTGGTGGCACTTCTAAGAGAGAGCCACCCCCTGGGCAAACAGTAGCAAGGTGCCAAGTGGAGAAGGGCATTGGAAAATTTGCCTTTGGAGTTAATTTTAATACAATACAGGTAGTCCTTGATAGCCTCAAAACACATAAATATTAGAATATTTGACTTCCTCTAGCATGTAGGATTCCTCTAGCGTGTAGGAGAGTGATGAGCGTAAAGGAAGGACTTTTTGATATTTCAATTAGATGGTTTCAATTAGATGGTTCAAATAATTTAAATACTAAATAAAGTGGGGGAAATTAATTGACAATCCACAGATAAGGACATCTCCATATCCACCCCAATGGTTTTGTATATGGGAATGAGAAGTGATATTTTCTGCTAAATTTTTTTCTTATTATGAAGAAGTTGAAGTCATCTTTACCAGGATAAAATTCTTCTTGAAGCTTATTATTTTGGGACACCTAGGATTTTCCCTTACGACTGTTGAGAACACATTAGGATTAAAATACACAATTGGAAGTATTTTCAGGCCCCAATCTTCCAGGTGACAATGGCTTTGTGCTATTGTAATTTTAACATTCAATATCAAATAAAAGACAAGGTAAGTCCCATTGTAAAAAATGTTTTCCATAAACATGATCATGTCTCCATCACATGTGTACAACTTTATGTACATGTTGATGTTTCTTTATATCATGTCACTGACATGATCTTGACACCTTATTCCTCAAGGCTAGTCATGTTCATTTCATGGTTTCTATGAACAAATTAAAGTAGTTTTAATTTGGATGTCACTTAAATTGTTGTGAATTGGAGCCAGGAAGGCAAGCCATACTCAATATGTGAAAACCATGTGAGTGTGTATGCATATGAAAGAATTTTATATACAATAGTATATATTTGCAGAAAAACAGATTCTAGATTTGCAAATACAGATTTCAAAATAACATACACCAAAATATTCAAATTTGAACCTTGCAAACGGGTATGGGCCAATATGATGTTTGCTTGACACAATGCCTGCTCTGTAAGGAGTACTTTAATCTTTCTTTTTTGTTTTTCTGAGATAGAGTCTCATTTTATCACCCTTGGTAGAGTGCTGTAGTATCATAGCTCACAACAACCTCAAACTCCTGGGCTCAAGTGATTCTCTGGTCTCAGCCTCCCTAGTAGGTGACTACAGACACCCACCACACCTGGCTATTTTTAGAGATGGGGTCTCATTCTTGCTCAGGCTGGTCTTGAACTCCTGAGCTCAAGCAATCCACCCATCTCGGCCTCCCAAAGTGCTAGGAGTACAGGGGTGAGTCACCGAGCCTGGCCTATTCCAGTAATTTTTTTTTTTGGAGGCAGAGTCTCATTGTGTTGCCCTCAGTAGACATCTGTATCATAATTGATGGGCACAAATATTTCATTCCTCTCTGCTATAAATTTACAGTAGGATTAATCGGTTCTACTGAATTGACCATAAATCCTGATCACTGCTAGATAAACTGATGAACAGACCATTCCCTCAGACTTCAAAGTTCAGTTTCTGACCTTGAATTCAGTGACATCACTAAGGTACGGGTCTTCACTGATGCCAAGACAGAGCAGTTGCCCTCTCTCAGTGGCAGTTTCAGTTATCTGATGGTGGAATTAGCAAAGATGATCGGAAAATACATCATTAGAGTCAAGAAAATGTCTTTATGCAGTTATCAGAACTGGATTCCCAGCATGTCGATTTGCCTTGAGTACACTAATAACAGAAGGACCCTTTAAATGTCTGGGCATGCACAGATTGTGGTGGTGGCCAGTCTGGGTAGCAGCTGGAGCACTCAGAACTCCAAACGTGTCCTCCTCTGCCTTTCAGCCCTAGCCTGCTCTCACCCCTGGGCTCTGAACTCAAATTCTATTTATTGCCTCCTGCGTCACCAAGAGTCCAGTATCCTTATTTCTCACATCGGTCCAGAACCTCGCCTTCTATTCTTCATGGCTCCTTTTGCTTGAATGCTTGTTATTAGTATTCTTTACCTTGGACCACGTCTCATTCTACTTTGATTCAGAAATTGGACCCTTTGTCAGCAGTGCACACCCAGAAGGAAGAACTATTGTCAAAAGAAATAAAAGGACTTTGGCCTCACACTGGTTTGGACTGATGTGGGCTTGACTGAATCCTGGGAAGCAGTTCTTTTTCCTGTGAAAATGGGGAAATGCCTCTCATCCTACAGGGTTGTTGGGACTAAATGCAGCACTGAATGAGAAAGTGCTGGGACATTTTAGGCTCTCAGCCATTGTAACTTTTTTCTCTCGGACATGCCTATGTGACCTCCTAGACCAGGAATCAGCAAACTATTTCTGTGAAGGAACACAGAGTAAATATTTTAGGCTTTGAGGGCCCATATAGACTCCATCTCACCTACTCATTCATGCCAGTACAGCCAATTAGGGATATAAATTTAGACCAAGTTGTATGAGTATAGCATTCCATCATCAAATTGCAGAATAACCTTAATTCAATCACTACGAGATTCTCAAACTCTTTCTGTCTCTCCTACAAATCTTATGTATAAACATAAACCAAGAAGTTCCTTACATACTTCTGCTTTTCTTTGTTTTTTTTTTTTTAATTTTAATTTTGATTTTAATTTTTTTGCTTTCCATTTCAGCTTACTTGTTCATTCTTCTTCATTTGAAGTTTTTTTTTTTTCTGTTCTTCCTTTGCTGATTCTCTTCCCTTTGCCCCCCAAGTAGCTGGGATTACAGATGCCCGCCACAACGCCTGGCTTTTTTTGTTGTTGGTAGAGATGGGGTTTCACTCTGGCTCACTCCTGCTCAGTACACCCGCCTTGGCCTCCCACAGCGCTGGGACCACAGACATGAGCCATCATGCCTGGCTTTCCTTCTGCTTTTCATTTAGAGAAAATCAACCCTGGTTCTGGGATAGCATATCCGTCCACCCTTTATGGTGTTGGGAGCAGGTTGCCAATATATGATGATTTTCTGCTAGTCACAGAATGTCTCCCCTCTATTGCAGCAAAGAGAAAAGCTATTCTAGGCATGAATTCTGCTAAAAAAAAAAAAAAAAAAAAAAAAAAGCAATCAGAGAAAATAAAATATGTCTGTGTATTTTATGATATTTGTTTAAAAATTTTAAAAGGAAAACACATCATATACACATGTACCTTGACTTTTCCCCTTCAAAGAGTGTCCACTTATGGAAGTCTTCTTGCACAACACCTCTTCAGCCTAATCTGAATGTAACCCTAGCTGAGGTCAACACTGAACACCGAAAGCATTTCTTTCTTCCTTCTTGATTAAACAATTCTTCATGGCTGGCAAATAGTTGTGGAGAAATCATTATAGCAATGAAAAGGACAATGTCATAAGATTTATAAAATGACAAGCAGCAGTGCTATCAACATTTTATGGAAATTCTTACCAAGGGCGTGCTAAGTATCATATGTACCCTTTAAAGGAATCCTTCTTGGACAGGTCATCCCCATTTTATATTTAAGGCTCAGAGTGTGTAGACATCTGCTCAAGTTCACCTACATGTCAGTTAATCAAGCTGGACTTAATATTCTGGACTTCCCAGCCCTGTATAATCATGTTGCAGACACTAGACCTCAGATGACTGGGAAAGTAATTTTTCAGTGAGGAACTTAGAAAAACCCAACTCTCAGCTCATCATCATTCAAGAATATAAATCACTTCTTTAATTCAATTGTGCCTAATATTTTTCTGTTAAAACAAATAGGTTAGCAACAGTATGGATTATATAGGCTCTCCTGAGCTAGTCTTGAAATCTACATTTCTCTTCCCTTTGATAAATCTGTGTAATTCCAGAGGAAACTGCCCTATAAATATATATTTAAAATAGTATTCAATTACATATTAGGGAATTCCAAGGTCAATGAGTAAATATTGCCAAACTATTACATAGAGCATTATCCATGAAAAAAATCTGCATTACACTTACATGTGTTCATTTTATTATACTTTTGGCCTTTAAAAACAGCTATAATTTATGATTAAGAGAGATAGGACAGTGAGTTAAGATCAATGTAAATCATAACCTTTATGAGTTAAGATCATAAAGGTAAATCATACCTCAGAGTGACTTGGAGAACTTTAAAAATACTGATCCCTGTGTGATATAATTAGTTTGATTGAGGCCTCAGGATCAAGATTTTTTTTAAGTGCCCCTCTGCAGATAATTCTAAAAGGCCATTGAGAATAACTGGCAAAAAAAAAAGATAATTTCTTCTTTAATTTGGTGATAAGAAAAGTAAATAGCTATGAAACTATCACCAGGAAAATGTTTACTAAAGATAAGTAGATAATATTAATATAAGCAGCTTTTTAAATATAAAGACTTTTTACATGATATATGAAAACATGCTTTTAAATGACGACTATGTGCCAGGAATTCTCTAAGGGGTTTAAATGTAGTATCCCACGTGGCCACAATCATAATTAAAAGAAAATGCATAGCTTTAAGCACATATTAGAAATGAGGAAAACTAAATACAAATGAATCCAGCACAAAACTTAAGAAACTAGAAAATAGCAACAAATAAAATCAAAGATAGGTGATAATGAAGGAAGAAAGTAACAAAGATAAAAGCAGAAACCAAACCAATGGAAAATTTAAAGAAAAAATAAAAGCAATTAATGAAATCCAACGTTAAAAAGAGAAATAAAATAGATTAATCTGGCAAATAAGATCAATACAAAATTAGAGAGAACATATAAACAACATTAAGGATAAAAAAGAGTCTATTACTACAAATATGAGACACAAGAATATGCTATAGTTAACTTAATATCAATAAACTTATAAATCTATATAAATTTTTTTCAATTTTCTAGAAAAGTATAAATTATTAAGATTAACAAAAAAAAAAACTTAGAATAACTAACCACAGAAGAAAATAAAGAAATAACTACTCATCTATATCTAATAAAGAATATTCACCTCAAACTGAATCTTAAGTCCTGTCCTTTTTTTTGAGGCAGTCTCCCTTTGTCACCCTCAGATTCCTGAAGTGCCTCAATTATTGTACTTTTAAAAATTATGAAACTTTATTGCAGAAGAAAAAGAAGGCCTAAATGAAACTATTGGCTGGCTAAATATTCCAAAATGTTAATACTTTGCCAATTAATCAGTAAACTAAATAAAATAATAATCAGTATTATTAGAGAGTTATCTCATGGAATTTTTCATGACGGTTGTAAAGTTCACAGTGGAAGACAAAATTAACGATAACAACGAAAATTTGACAAAGAAAAACAGGTATTAATTATCCCCCCCAGATATCAGAACATACTCTAAAGCTATAACAATTAAAACAGTAAAGCTAAAACAACTAAAATAGGCTAAGGCTCAGTACCTGGTGTATAATAGACAATAAATAAACTTCCCACTTCCTTTTTCTTTCTTCAAAAAAAAATAAATAAATAAAATAGGCTAAGGAGTAGATAAATAAACCAATAGAACAAGAAACAATTTAAGTACATTTAACTTACTTAATTATTTTTAAGAGATGGGATCTTGTTCTGTCACCCAGGCTAGAGTGCTCCAGTATGATCACAGCTCGATGCAAACTTGAATTCCTGAGTTCAAGAGATCCTCCTGCCTCAGCCTCCCAAGTAGCTATGATAATAGGCATGTGCACCATGCCCAGAAAGTTTTTCTTTCTCTTCTTTCTTTCCCTTTTTTTCTTTTTAATCTTGTAGAGATGGAGTCTTACAACATTGTCCAGGCTAATCTAGAACTTCTAGCCTCAAGTGATCCTCCTGCCTCAGCCTCCCAAAGTGCTGGGATGATAGGCATGAACCCAGTCTAATTTAAGTTGATAAAGAAGCATTTCTAGTAAGTGGGAAAGCTTGAATTTTTTAATAAATGAATTGAGAAAATAGAAGAAAATCAGTTTAGACTCATAATGTTATCTTGTTTAATTTTTACAGTCTTCCTAGTTAATGTTATATAGACATAGTAGCATTTAACTAAGGAATAACAGAAGCAGCAAAGTAGGAGATACAAGGCACCATTCTCTTTGTTGCCACCTCAAAAAAAGGAGGAAAATTTCAGACTCACACAATTTCTGTGTGATCCCCTCTACTAATACTACATATGTTATTCAAAATACTTCAGAATTCATTCATTCATTTGCTTGACAAGTATTTATTGTTCCTTGATCAAGGCCCTTCTAGGTTCAGGGAATAAAGCAGTAAACAAAATAAATTTTTTCCTTCATGGAGCTTGAGTTAATTAAAAATAGACACAAGAAATAAACATGCAAATAATTAGACAGAAATAAGTATAATGGAAAACTATTAAAGTGAAGTAAGAGAAATAATCAAATAAGGGGAAGATAACCAGGGGCAATAAGACCCTTAGACCCAGGCAAGAGAGGCCCTGGGCCTCACACTTGCCTCCCACAGCCATGATCCTCACGGGACTGGAACTCTGAGCACCAGTGGGAAATGCCTGCCTGGAGCTCACAGCACAGCCCACAGTTATACTCCAAATTGCCCAAGATCATGGAATTATCTGATCTAAGACAGGGCTTGGTTATTCTTACCTTTCCCAAAAAGAAGCCTACCATAAGTATATACACCTGTAAGTCCAATGAAAGGTCAAAGGTAGCTTTTTGAAGAGTTATGTAAAGTAATTAGAACAAGCTGACTGAGAAGTTAACATATGTGTACGTGAAGCCCACATATTTTTGGCATAGGATACATGGGCCTCTATTTATACTCTTACCCACCCCTCCATAAGTCCAATGCAGGTCTGGTCAGGGGACTTAGACAGGAAGTTCCTATTTTATATAAGCAGGGCAAAGAAATCCTCTTTGATAAGGTGAATGAGCAGAGAGCTGACAGAATAAAAGAGCAATCCATATACATAACAAAATAAGCAAGTGAGGAAATCCAAATTAAAGCAATACAGAAGAAAAAAATAAATCAACCCATCCAAACCCAAATGGTATACACATTTGTGTCAATGAAATCTATAGGAAAAGTGTTTTTTGAAAGTTTTCTTAGGTAATCTCAATTACATGGATTATAATCTATTCAGTCTTATAAATGGAACTATAAACCCCTAGCAACTTCCAAATCACCTGTGCTATAAGAGGGATTCCGATCAAGGCCTGAAATGGAATGGCTGAGTGTGCAGTGAGGTCAGCAGCTATGTGTGGTGCAACGAGAAAGGGCTTCCTTACACTGAACTATAATTGGGTGATATAAATGCCACCAAGCCAGGCCTGCATAAAAAGAAAGGACTGAACTGAACTCAGTAAGTATCAGTAGCACAAGTTACATGAGTATTTCTTCACATTACTGAGAAGCACAGAGCTCCTTATAAAACAAACAAAATTTTGGATGTTGAATACATATTTTCTTTTAAAGTACACCCAGTTAATTATACCATGTGATTATAATTACATACAAGAAATTATGCAAATATAAAAAGAATGAAAACTGACGCAGGTAAAATCATGAGAATAGTCATCAGTTGTTGGCTACATTTCTAATTTCCCCTATTGAGTACTTTTTAGTTCCATAGTTGAAGAGAAATTTCAATAAATGAATTTTATCAAATCTAAGTTCCATAGCTTCAAAGACAATCAACAAAATTATTAGACTTTATGAGAGTCTGGTAAGCTGCTCAATTAAGAAAGAAATACATTTAAAATGTGAAAGATTTTCATGCCGGCAACCATAAGTACAAGCAGCAGTGAGACTGCAAACCTGAAAGGCCTTACCTGTGAACTGTTGTGGTATTCTTGGACTTGGCACTCAGTTGAACTGCCTTGGGGAGAGCTTGAGCAGGAGTGTGAAGAACTTTGGGCATTGTCTGGGGCCCCAGACTGAGCCACTGAGCTGGACACTGGAAGCAAGCTCCGCCCTCAGGGTCCCAAAGCATGGATCGGGTGGGACAAAGTAACCTACTGACTGAGCAGCCTAAAGGCAGGGAGTGAGCTGCCTTACAGCCTTAATCCTTAGGGGCAGAGTGAGTCGGTTTTGACACACTGGAACCTTGGGCTGTTGCCCTGGGTAGAGTGCCGTGACATCACAGCTCATAGAAACCTCAAACTCCTGGGCTTGGTGCCGCCCAGACCTCCATCAGAGCTGTGCAGCAACTCCAGACAGGTGACCCGCACCCACCAAGCCTCCTCCTTCCCTGACTAGGAACTGCAGGAGGCACGCAACCCCTGCATCCTCCCTCCAGTGTCCTCCCAGCCTCCACACTAGCCCGTTCATCTGGCCAGGGACCCTGGTAGCTGCGTGCCCTCTGGAGCCCTCCCTCCCTCTGCGCAGAGCTCTTCTCCTGGCCAGAGACTGCTGGAGCCTTGGGCTCTCTGTGCCAAAGTCACTGGGCACCAGGCACTCCCAGAACCGTGCGCACCACCCCCAGCCCCGTTACTGGATCCGGGTGTGTCACACACCGGAGCTGCTTCCATAACCAGAACTCCCTAGCTAGAGCAGCCCCAGAGGAACTACACAGGGACACACCCTACAAAGATCCAGCAACAATAGAGTGAACCCGCTAGGGTCTAATCTTGGAGAGACACCTCCCCAACTCTGAGGACGGCCAGAGGCAACAGTGAAAAAAAATCATGAGGCAAAATCAACAGAAAAACTCTGGCAATATGAATAATCAGAGTAGATCAACTCCCCCAAGGATCAATGGGGCAGAAACAACACAAGACCCCATGCACAAACAAATAGCTGAGATGTCAGAAATTGAATTCAGGAT
>CAUYPK010045475.1:0-34584 GCA_963574355.1 Loris lydekkerianus
CATACAGTAACTAAGAAAATGCCATGAAGGCTACGTTGAACAGTTTGATGAGAATATTTCAGATTGTATATGAAACCAGCACATTGTACCCCTTGATTGCACTAATGTACACAGCTATGATTTAACAATAAAAATAAACAAATTTTTAAAAAAAGAATATTACTAACTGTATTTTCATTTTTCTCAGTTAGGTGAAAATTACACAGAGACCATGCTCTTTACCAACCTCTCAATGATACCAAGGCTTTTGCAGCAACTGGCCTGATTCTGAGGATTATAGAAAATGCATAGGCAAGCGTAATTTGTAGATTCATTTAATAATCTATATTACCCCTAATATGTAAGTATCAGGATCACTTGATGTGAAAATGAAATCCACTTCCTCAATAATCAAGAAACACACCCAATTTCATGGCTGTGTTTTCCATTTAAGTAAACTTCAGCTGGACCTCCTCTTAGAAATATAAGGAGTTAACATTCTAACCTAATTCCCTTTTGCCAAATGTATTGCTTAGTACAACAAATTACAATAAAAAAACAGTAAGAACACTACAATAGGCATACCTGTCCTTATTCTTCTGTTCTCCCCACAGTGTTGCTTAGCAACCCAGAACATCTTATCTACAATTTTCGATGGGGTATAAAAATGGCTTTTTGAAATATTTCTTTGAAACCTAGAAGATGGATGTAAATTAATGTGATTAATTCAAGCTAAACATTTCGGGCTAGAATACTTACAGGTGATCTATTTGTACATAGCATCTTTCATGCTGTTTGATACACAATAATTGATGTTTAGACTAACAACTGAATTAATGATATGGCAATCTTACTCCGTTTGTATGGCATTATTTTGATACTATGCAGATGTCCAGTTTCCCTTCAGAAATAAACCTTATGCTTTAACATGTGCTGAAAACCCTTATGTGAGTCAGTAATTGCAATGAGAATTGCAGAAAAATTCTATATCTTTCATTCCTTCTATATTGTGATTTTCTTCAGTAAAATTATTGGTTGAGCTTCAATAAATTAGAGCTCACCTGTACCTATTTGGTTACCCTGAAATATGATTTCTGGAAAGGAAAAGTCAATAATAATTCTTTACTTTGGGTTACTAATTTTCAAAGTAAAGATATTTTAGAGACTAATGGAAAAATTTGAATTTAGGTTTTAGATAATATAAAAAATTATTGACTTGGAAAGGTAGAGATTGTTAATTGAAAAAATAGGTTACAAAACTGCACACCAAGTATATCACTTTGGTAAAAAAAAGAAACAGCAACAACAACAAAATGTTGACTGGGTTTCAGTTTAATGTTTCATTAAGTGCCTGTAATCCCCGCACTTGGGAGGCCGAGGCAGGTGGATAGCCTGAGCTCACAGGTTTCCGACCAGCCTGAGCCAGAGTGAGACCTCATCTCATTTGTGGTGCATCTTACAATGGTATATGTGAAACTTAGTAAATGTAGAATGTAAATGTCTCAACACAATAACTGCGAAATTGCCAGGAAGGCTATGTTAACCAGTGTGATATAAACGTGTCAACCGGTCTGTGAAACTAGTGTATGATGCCCCATGATCATACCAATGTACATAGCTATGATTTAATAAAAAAATAAACAAATAAATAAATAAATAAAAAAGAGTGTCAAGCTGGTAAACATTTCCTGAGTGTTTGACTGTTGATTTTACTATCACACCATGAATAGTAGACTTAAGAAATAGTAGAATAGTCCTACAGTGAAAATATGAAATAGAATCTAAATAAATAAAAATGTATAGAGATAAATAAAGCTATATTAAAATTTTAAAGTATTTTTCAGATATTAGCTATTCCTTTGTCCTATTTATTGAGTACCTACTTATGTGTGGAATATTTTTGTTGATATTTACAAATGTGGAGATTAGATTTGTCGTCTATGGAATGTTCTTTTACTTGCTCATACTCTACAACCTATGTGTCATCATTGTTTATATAACGCCTCTTATAAGACCCATAGAAACCATACGTACACATACGTCCTTTGCCTTCACGGATGAAATTAATGTAAATTTTCTAATGGTATTTTAAGGCTTCCCTCTTCTTATATATTTCCAAAATTTAACAAAATAGTAAAATTGCAGCCTAGCAGAAAAACATCTAACTTAGAAACTGGGTTTAAAAGTGGTCCAGCCATGAACTGCTGAAAAAGAGCACAGAAGTTTGCTTTTGGGGAAAAAAAGCATTTTATATAGAAAAACTGTTGCAGCAACACTGCTTTATGAGAAACACAGGCACACTATGACTGTATTCAATTTGCATGCAGGTGGTGAAGCTCAGAAGTGGTATTAGGGGATGAACTACAGTGGATTAATTTCCAGTCTTTGATATTCATTAACTCCAGCTTCAGAAAAAAATACGAGGAGATGACACAGTTACCCTCGGAGCTTCATCTGTGAGCAGCAGCTTTACAATCTCAAGTTCGTAATGCCATACTAATTGATCAAGAAGGGGTGAACCTTCAGGAAGTGGTGAAAAAGTAGATGGCTTACCTATACCAATGATGGTATTTGACTTTGGAATAGTCAACCCCACTTTGGAAACACTTAGCAAAATAGTTGTCATTATTTATTCCCTGAGTCACCTGGCAATAGCTTACCCTCCACGATTATCAATATTCTTTGTAAGCAAAACATAATTTCAGTAGAAAGGTAATGGTGACCAAGGTTCAATGTCCATTTCATTTGAAACAACTAGCATTTAGTGTCATCATTGTATTTCTATTTGTAGATCATGAAAACTTTCAAAGATAGGTCTTCGGGAAATCCTTCAGTAAAGAGGAAAACTTTCCCATTAGAACGAAAAACAAAAGTCATCAAGCTGTCTCCAGTTCCATCTGGAACAGAGTGGTGAGAGGAAAGGACAGACATCAGTAAGAAAAGGAATGTGCCTGCAGTATCCAAGAGGTAGGAATGACGGGCTGGGGGGTTGTTTACCTCGGGAGCGTCAAAGATTTCAGGGTCACTGTGTAAGACCGGAGGAAAGATGGCTATAAAGTCTCCCTTTCGCACACAGCTGTCCTTGAGCTCTGAATCCAGTGTCAAATCCTCCTGGACAAAACGAATGGTGCCTGACAAGGAGCACAGTCGAAAAACCTCAAGAATGGTGCTTTCTGAAGGAAACAAACAAACAATAGTTTATTAAGATATGACTGCTCCTGAAAAGTGCTCTCAGGTTGCCATTACAGCTCATTATTAATGACCTTGATTGACATCACATCTACAGAGCACAGAGGCGGAGGGAGGGAGCCGTGGAGTGTGAGGAGGGGCAGTGGTTTACCCCAGCACAACATGGGGGGCGCTTCACAGCTAGGAGGCAGCAGTGCTGTGCTGAGGCAGAAAGCCACCATAATCTAATAGAAAATAATAGTCTGCAAAAGAGAAATGCTGTATGCGTCTATACATTTGAGATTAAAACCATTGTCCCAGGCTTGGCGTCTATAGCTCAGAGGGTAGGGCATCAACCACATACACCAGAGCTGGCAAGTTCAAATCCAGCCTGGGCCTGCCAAACAACAATGACAACTGCAACCAAAAAATAGCTGGGCTTGTGGCAAGTGCCTGCAGTCCCAGCTACTTGGGAGGCCAAGGCAAGAGAATCGCTTAAGCCCAAGAGCTGGAGATTTCTGTGAGCTGTGACGCCATACCACTCTACCTAGGGCAACACAGTGAGGCTCTGTCTCAAATAAAAAACAAAAACAAAAACCAGGTCCCAGTAAAGTACAGTTAAAAACCAGGTCCCAGTTAAATTACTGGTGGGTAATTTTACCAATCTTTAGAACTCTGATGCCTTTGAAGCCAGGCTTAGCCATTTAATAACCACTTAGGCAGTTAATAGTGAAGTAATTGTAGTAGCGCTTTCTGAGACAGCTTAACACTTAATTTCTTTTATGCTAGCTGTAAATAAAATGTGAGTCAGCATTTGTTGGAAAAATTTCAAAAGGAAAATACTTTTCTAGGATTCAGAGGAAAGCCGTATTTTCTTCAGCATCTAGGGAGAATAACAGCCCACCATCATATCCTGGAAGATTCCAGAAGCCGAATGTCCTTGCTTTCCCAATGGCCTTCACCTTTTGCTCCTAGCACGACAGATTTTATGGCTAATTTCCGGCAATTTATCCTGGCAGTTTGAGGAGGCATTCCTTTGGGAATAATATGCATAATTTGCATAAATCATTCTGATAGCATGCATACCAGCGTGTAGCCCCTGTCTAGGTCTGCATTTCTCTCTTCATAATCAAAACTGACTACGTTTCCACCAGCGTGAATGGGTCCTGGAATATAAAGCTCGATTCTTTTAATCAGCAATGGGAAAAAGAGCTCCAAATGGAGTTTTTTCCTCCCTTCACATAACAAATGGTTGTGTTTATGACTTGCAATTTAGAAATCACACACATACACACACACACACAGAGCCCAGTTTCTCAGTGTTCAGCAAAGCTCTGAAACACAGCGTACCCAATTACTAGATTATTAAAGGCAGGCCCATCAGTGGTGGCTTGAATCAGCCAAAAAATATAAATAAATGTTATTTCAGTCAAATTGAAATCTATGCACAGCTTGCACAGGGATACCAAGTAGCTTTGGGTGCCTTCTCCCAGGAAGTTTTTCCTTAAGCATAAATTTGTCTAAAGAAATGAGGCTGCGGTCTGCTTTGTGTGGCCAGTGTGGTGATTCAATGTGACGGACAGTAAGGTTGTACATATTCTCTTGGACTGCCTTCGTTATTATAATCAGGCAGAGTCAAATCGGTTTGTTGGTGATGAGGCCAGAAAAGAACTTTGGTTTTGGAACATGGACTCTACTGCAGATAGCCACAAGGCACCTGACACGACGGATTTCAGCTGGCCAGACACCAAAGACCAACATTTCTATGGTGCAATGCAAGGGTCGGCTTCCCTGTAATGCTGCTGGCTTTGTTGGATCAACAATAGCGTGGCATCATCCTAGCTTGAGGTGTGAAATGGTAGCTGACATATGCAGCAGTGCTGTTCACCCAACAAGTCCAGTAGGGGTGTGGAAAAAGAAATACAAAAGCAAAATAATTGTGGGGTGGCTGCTGAGACAGGGCAGGCATTTAATAATCCGCGTAACGTGGTCACATCAGATTGGCTGATGGGCTCTCGGGAAGCATGGCAGCTTGTGGCCACCACAGTATCACAGATGACAATTGGGCAAGCATATCTTATGCAGAAGTTAATCACAATAATGGAGCACAAAGTGTGGCTTAGCGGTCAGATCGTAAGTGACAAATCTGTTTTACCTTCCAGTACCAGTTATGTGTGCAAGATGAGGTTGGCTCTCGCTCCGAGCAATCACGCCGATAATCGTTAGACGACAGAAGTAATGAGTTGCATTATTATCAACAATGGAGAGTGGAGCTTCTGTGACTCCACAGTGCAATATACAGACACAAAAGCCAGCAGCTTTCCCACCAGCCCCAGCACAAATGCAGGCAGAGCTATACGTTGAGGAGAATGACAACTGCACAACAAAAAAATTGCAGCCTCTACTTGTAGTTGTCATAGTCGAGCAGACACCAGCCAGTGCCACTGACAGACCAGCTGGGCCCTGGGAGGACTTCCACGCTGCACCAGGAGGTGCGGTAAATTATCCTGCACGGTGGAGCAACATCTGTTTCTGTGCTAGTGCCGAACAAACAAGGCAATTTAAAACATACCAAGGGATAACCAAGCAACAAATGAACATGACCCTCATTTTTTTCCCCCTTCTCACACACGAGGTGCTAAACTTCATTGTACAGGCACTCCATGGCAGAGAAGCCAGGTTTTTATTTGATAAGGTGTTGTCAGAGAGATTTTTACATATTTCCAAAACGGAAAGAAAAAAACTTATAGTATTGTTATTCTTAGAATCTTCCCCCTTCTATCTTCATTTCTTTTATCCCAAAGCTAGCACTCAGTTCTCAATTTGCTCTAGAATTGAAAAAAAAAAAAAAAAACTTTCCATATACTTATAAATATTCAGTCTTTAAACCTAATTTGCTATACTTAGTTCACATGCCTTCAAGCATTTGTCTTCCAATTTCCACTGAATAAATGCGTACTAATGAGAACTAGAGCAAGCTGCCGAGGCAAAGCTGGGTGACTTGGGTCTGGCCTGCCACCAGCTTGTGATAGGCGGGCAAATTGAGTTAAAATGAAAAGTCTTGTCAGCTGAAATTCAACATGGTAGCCAAACAGCAAGCTGTCAATCATCCAGCCAAAACAGGGGACTGCAGGTAATAAAAGGTCACTGTGAATCATTAGTGCACTTGGCTTTCGTGTGGAAGTTAATTTTAATTAAAGATGATCTCTATCTGTAAATGTTTTATAAAACTTATTGTGCATAATGGATTGTTCATTTATACTAACAGTTAGCAGGTAATGGGACCTTCTAATTATTAGAATGCATTATCAAAAAATGGCTATTGAGAATGCAAATATTTGGGGGATTAAAATTTATACCAGGCGCTGCAAGGTGCCAACAATTATAACTGTGATTAAGATAAGGCTGCCTGTGATTTATTAAGAACTGAGCTTTACTGACTGGTATATGCTAGGAAATTGGGTTACAAAATTCCTGCAATGAATTCACCATTCAGCACCTGGGCTATCTTCTTCACCTGGTTAGAGAAGACTTGTTTCTCTTTTCAGGGTATAAAACTATTCTGATTAAGTATCTCTTCCTAGCAAAAAGCTGGAGGGTGTCTTGTGCTAAGATGGCAAAGAAAAGGAAATGTCAATAAAAAGAAAAAAAGCATATGTATTTTCTCTTTTGCCCTCAGATCTCAATTCTGGCTATAATAATTGACAAATGATTCTCATTTGCAGAATTAAAGCACTAAAGCAGCTCATGGAAATCAATAATGCATGTTACAAAGCAAAAACAAATAAGCACATCCGAGTTTCTGCCTCACACTTAGACCATGTCTGTGTCTGTGGAATGAATGTACTGTGACATGGCCAGGCTGTTAATTTGGGTCATCTTAATGATTGGTCAGGCTGGCATGCCATCTGATTAGCCATGGTGATCAGTGGATAGCAGCAACGGATGGAGTGAAATGAGCAGCCAGGCACTGCCACAAACACCGGGCCTGAACCCTGGGGTGGTCATAAAGAGACGGCGGAGAAGAAACAGATATGGGAGATTGTGTGCTCTAGCACGCGTGATGAGATGGAGTGGGCTGCATGGAGTGTGTGTGCACTTCTATATAACTGTCTTCAAGACAGGTGAGAAGGTAAAATATGTGGCAAAATCACTAATCTTTGCTTCAAGAATTGAATAGTTTTAAATGAAGTTAAAAATAAATCTGAATCCATACCAAGGCCTACCTTCACTGTGCATTGCAGACATAGTCTCAGGTTCATTGCTAAAATTAGAAATGTAAATTAAACATGCATATATTAGATAAATGTTTATTAAGGTTCTACTCTGTTTGGTGTGCTGGGACGTTGCTATTAGTGGGAAAAGAGAATGAATTTGGCCTTCACGATGCTATAATCTAGGTGGTTCAAAGTTGGATGGCAAACATGAATGGTATATATAAATTCATTGCACACATTTCCAAGATCCTATTTAAGATATTGCACAATTTCTTTTATTTATTTACTTCCTGAATTGACAGATAAAAATTGTTTATATTGATGGTGTATAACCTGATGTCTTGAAATATACGTTGTGGAATGTCTATATCAACCTAATGAGCATGTGTATCACCTCACATACTTATCAGTTATTTGTGGGGAGAATACTTAAAATATATCATCTTAATGACTTGACATTACAAAATTTCTGACTGGATAACTCCAATGATAGCATTTAGAAAGCACATTTTAGTGAAAATCTCTTTCATATTGAGAATTTTCCTCCTTTTAATTTCCACCCTTTAGAAAACACATAAGCCAAAAAAAAAAAAAAAAAAAATCTAATCCCTCTTCTGCATAACAGCCTTTTAAAAACATGTAAAGACAACTCTCATGCCATTTTCTGATTGTGTGTTAGAGATGACACATTGTTCAGGCTTTTGCCACGCTGGAAGAATTCAACTAGTCAATGCGCTCCTTAAAATGTCACAGAGCTGAGTGTGCACTATCTGAGTTGGAAAAGTAGAAGAGCCATCATTTCTGGTGCCCTACAAACCATGCTTCTATTATGGTTTCCTGGGAACAGATGTGCAATAGATTTTTCAAATAACATCACTACTGGCTTGTTTTAAACTTTCTGATAGCCCAGAGGTTATCAGCAGCCCTAGCTGCCATTAGAACCACCTGGGGGGTGTTAACAAACAAACAAAAACAAACAAACAAACAAACAAAAAAAACCAAAATGCTCTATCCAAGCCCAATTGAGTCCGAGCATTAACTAAAACCGTTCTATGTAGTGGTTTTGAATCTTGGCCACACATTAAAATCACCTGGGGAGCTTTTGCGGCCATCAGCCCGCATTTCAGATCAATGCAATCTGAATTGCTAAGGGTGGGGCCAGGTATGAGTAAAGCTTCCCAGATGGGGCCAATGAGCCATCAATCCTTTCTCCTGAGTCACACATTGCTCATCCAGTCCTCACACGGCTGATTTTTAAATATACATACAATAATTTGCATCCTCCTTAAAGTTTCCTATCAGTTCTTTCAGATTCTGTTTCCATCACCCACCACATCATCTAACCCCCATAGCTTTGTGAAAATGTGAACATTGAAATCAGTAGTTTTTACTTTTTAACCTATGTTTCCTCATATTACATATAAAGATCTCACGCCCTACATTTCCGAGTTTCTGGTATACCTCTCTGTGGACAACTCCTACACTCCCCTCCAGTTAGAAATTCCTAACATGGGGGGGGTACCTGTGGCTCAAAGGGGTAGGGTGCTGGCTCCACACGCCAGAGGTGGTGGGTTCAAACCCAGCCCTGGCAAAAAACTGCAAAAAAAAAAGAAATTCCTAACATGAAATTATACCTCCTTAACCACATCAAAAGAGGGGGTGTTGTTTAACTTCACTATTGTCTGAATTATGTAAACTTTTAAGTTTTCAGATACACAATTATAAGATTGAATGACCTTTTTCAAAATAACACCTACAATCTTGACAAACAAGCCAAACTAATGCAAGATATTAATCAGGGAAACTGTGTGGGGAAAACTCTATGATCTTTGTAACTTTTCCATAAATCTAAAACTATTCTAAAATAAAAAGTTAATTTTTATTAAAAAAAAAATTACAGGATTGTAATGTGAACCTCTAGCCCTACCCTAACCCTCAAACTCAACTGCATTTGAGAATTAGTGATATATAACTTATAAAAAAATAGTATTCAAGGTCTCTGGTCCATTTCTAGAGCCTTTTTAATCTGAAGTGGTAGTGGTGACAGGCCGGCATTGAAGTTGGACAGACCTGGCATCATTTTCTGGCCCTGACACTATCTAGATGTATGATCTGAGCTGGTTAATCTTTCTGAAACTTGTTACTCAATAATTAAATGGAAATAATTATACCTGAGATTTAAATATTATATGTAAAGCACATAACATAGTGCCTGGCACCTAGCCAAATAATAATTCTTAATATAATTACTCATATTTTATCCTGAAGTTAAAAATTTAGCCAACTGTATAATCATCTGGTCCACATCTCCTGGTCTTGCTCACATGCATATCACGGCTGGCTTTGTAGAACTGAGACATACAGAATTCCTTTCCCCTCTCAGCCGGGACAATGGAAAAGAATCCCAAGGGCACTGGTATGAGACAGGTCTGATGGGGAAAATGTGGGTTTGGTTAGAAAACTTGAGTGAATGTTCTACCCCTCTCCTTTATCATCTCTATGATGTTAGGAAAGTTATTCAGCACCCTTAGTGTTTTCTCATCTGTGAAAATAATGGCTAAATGACAGCTGCCACAGTCCTCCCCAGTCTCCTCCACAGTCCTCCAGAGTATTTTGATAAAGATCCCATGAAATAATATGTCTATAAAATTGCTTTGAAACATGGAAAGCATTAAAATATTTAACATGAAGTATGTCTAATAATAATTATTTGCTATAAAGGACCTTTATTTTTCCCAACTGATCATTCTTTTCTAGGTTCCCCCCAACTATTCACAAGCAATGGCTTCAAAATCTTTAATGTAATTTTTATGGGGAATCACTGCAAGCTCATACTTCTAGAGTTGTTATCATTTACAATATGCTCTTTCAAAAAAGTAGTACAGGTCTTTTCCAGACCTAGTTTTAGGATACTTCCTTTTAGCTTAATGTCCCTCAATTGGATCTAGAAGGACTGACAATTAAGTTCCCAAACTCATCCTAGAAAAAGTGCTACATACCTCATGGCTGAATAGCACTATGGTCACTTCAAAGTACTCCCCTTGGGAAGCTGTGCACTGAAGCCAGTGTCTACTCCACCCTTCAAGGCAATTTTGGAGCTCTTTTCCTGAAATGGCCATTAGACCTGTCATCATATTACCTTTGATGTCCTGAATGCCATCAAAATATCTTCCTTTCAATATTTCCTTTATCTTCAGGTAAAGAAAAAAGTCACTGGGGGCAGGATCAAATAAGTAGGAAGGTTGTTCCAATACAGTTATTTGTTTACTGTCTAACAACTCCCTCATGTGAGCTGGTGCATTGCTGTGATGCAAGAGCACATTTTTTGCCCACACCTTTCTCATGCCAAGATTTTCAGTTATGATTTTCCTGTTTTTCTATCAACGTTTACTTGGTCTGCTATGCTTCTCACAATCAGCCAACCATTCTGATAAACAATTTGATGAATTTTTGCACTGTTTTGACAGTTTTGTGTACAGTGTTAAGTTCGTGAACTTAATTGTCAGGCCTTGTATTTGCAACTTTTCTCAATTTCAGTATGCAACTGAAAAAAATTAGGTGTCTGCTATTCACCTGAGCCATTTCAGGTGCTATACGCCACCTTGCCTTAGTTCTTACTAGAGCATGTTTGTTCTTTTTACTGTGGGGTAAGGTAGACTTGAGTCTGATGTTTGTAAATAATTGAAAATGAAGAAAACAATACAAACTTCATAAGGATGTCATAGAACTTAAGGATCATTTTGGTGATAACAATACATGACATTTATTGAGCATCTAGTCTTACGCTGCTATATAATTTATATACATTATTCAGGTAAATTATGGGAAGAGTTCATTGAGATTACTCGCTATTAATCTAATGTCCAGAGCTCTCTCCCCTTGTGTTAACTTTTTTCTTCATCTTTCTGAATCATCTTTTACTGGCTTCTTTTTCCCATAAATGAAAACTGCAGCACTAAATTCTACTTACACCCTCTCTTTTTCTTTCTGGAAAAACTGAAAAATTCTTTCTCTCAGAGAAACTTCCTTCCTATGGTCTACCTTTACTATTGAGATTTAAACCCCAATTTACAGTTCTTGAACCTTATTGTATCTAAAAAGTTATTTAAAATTTTCATTTAAATTTAATAGTAGAGATTTTTACTAAACATGAATAGATAAACCATGTTGGTGAGATCATGATAAGCAGAATCTCTAATAAGATACATAAATATATATTTAAATGTTGTTTTTTTCTACAAGAAAAAAAAAGAATGGTTTTAAAGAGATTCTCAAAAGTACTCAGAAAAAGCACAAATCCATCAAAACCTCTTATGACAGATGACTGCTTTGAAGTTCTTAAACAAAATGTGGCAGTCTAATGTTTCTTCTCATCCTTGATTTATAATCAAAGTGTGCTGACATGTAAGATCTCTGCAAAAAGAAGAATCTCCTTTTCCATGGCTGTGCTAGTACCAAAATTCTCCTTCCTGATAAAAAATGCAGCATTCATTTTAGCATTGTGATTTGTTTCCTATAATAGTAAAAATTCAAGATATCTTTTATAAAACATTGTGCTTAAAAAACGCATAGAACACCACTTGAGAAGATGAGGACAGACATACACACTCATACCACGTGGGACACTGTCAATGCTTCTTTGTGTGAGTTTTGACGTTGCACGTACACTTCATGCTCACTGGACATAAATACTCATAATCGAGCTATGACTCTTTTGCAGAGGCCATCTGTATGTAACTGGTCCATATAAAAAATTTGGTCTGATCTGCACAAAACCTTCCATCTTGCGAAAGAAAAAAAAAATAGAGTTTTCTATTATAGATCACAATCAGCTCCATCATTTTCAGTATTCATAATGAACAACACTGGCCTCTGCTGGTGACCCAGGTCACAATGGACCTTAAGGAGCCTTCTTGGCTGCTGACCTCCAGGCCCTTATCCAAGTGAATCAAAATTCACTTGAGACTTTTGTTGTTATTCATTTGTTAATGATAGGAGAGCTGAAAATTTGTGAAGGATCCTAGGATGAAAGGTTCTAGCTTGAGCTTTGGGCTTAAATGGACTCAAATTATTGTCCATTTGGACAATGGACTCAAATTATTGTCAAATGTATTTGACCCGAAGAAATATCAAATACTAGCACCAACTGGTATTTGACATTTCTTCGGGTCAAATATATTTAAACACTTTTGTTTTAGTACTGAAATTTAAAGGTGATCTTTCTTTCCACAGAAAGAAGTTGAGAGTAAAAAGAAAACCGATGATTTTCAACTAAATTTTTTAAGAGAAATAATTGTGTACAGAACACAAACACATATTCCTTGCAGTTTATTTGTATTATTTCCCAGTCTGTGTCATCTGATTAATACAATACCATCTTGAATATGGAGGAATGCAACCGAGATCTTTAAAGAAACTACAAATCTTCAACTCAGACAATACTGTGTTTTGAGGTCAAGGCAACTACCCAGAATTGTACACAAATTTTCTCTATTTGTTCCCCAATAATTCTACAAGGCAAAATAATAGATTACATTTTTAATAATATTGGAATTTTCCTTCTCAAAGAAAATATAAAATTCCTTTGATAATGTATACAAAGGACATCAAACTACAGGGCAATATATTTTTCCTAATTGATTTGCAGTACAAGGCCTGCTTCTTGTCATTGCCTGCCATGGGTGTTAGCCTGACCAGTGGGAACTGAGGGACACTGAGGCCATATTTCTCGATGCCCACAGGTAGTGAACATTGCCTAAGACAGAGAAGACCTTTGTTCCCAGAAGTTCTCATCAAATAACCTGGAACATATTTAAAAGATAAAAAATTAAGGCCAACGTAGGCTAAAATACTTGCTCACATTGTCAAAGGGATAAAGCAACAGAAACACATAAATATGCGTGCATTTGTACAAAGGACTTGGAATATTGTATCTTAAAGAATATCACAGGATGAAATATCAAGGCAGAAGAAGTTGAGAATAACTTATTGATATGGAATTTAACTTTGAGAAAATAAGTTTACTTAGATAGTGGCAGTGGGGAGCCCTCTCAAAACTAATAAAGGGGAATACGATCTGCTGGGCTCAACAGCTCAAGTTACGGAGGTATAGGCCTGCACAGAAATAGAAAACACCTTAGTCACTACCAAATTCAAACACATTTGAAATAGTAAGCATGCTTATCTCACTATTGAGATTTCACACTAGTTTGTAGTTGTTTTTTCTTTTATTTTTCTTCCTTCCTGTCTTCCTTCTCTCCCTCCCTCTTTCCTTTCTTTCTATTTCTTCCTTGGTTTCTTTCTTTTTCTTGACTGTGTTCGAATTACGAACTTCCAATGGAAAACAGGGTTTTCTACATTTTTGCAAATCACACACTCCAAGCTATATAAAACACTTTAACCTGTGCCTGAAAATATAGACACTATTTAAGGAGGAATAAATACATTTTGAACACAAGGTGCCTTTCTGAAATAATTTCTTTTTTCAATCCCCGAATACTTTTCTTGACAAGATAGCGCAGCAGTGTTTGGAAAGCATTAGCACACCAACAGATGCTCAGAATCAAATGACTTAATAGGCATAAAACTTTTTTCAAATAATTGCAAAGTTCTGGTTTAGCCTTTTGCATACCTTGCATAGTTAATTACCTAGGCCTTAATGTTTACATGCAATGAGAGTATCTACAGCTATAAACTACATAATTTATAATTGGTGTAAATGGGTGTTATTATGTCAATTAGGCAGCTGTGTCCTCTACCTCTCAGTAAACAGCTATGAGTGATAAACTGAGTTTGCAGAGAGATACCTTCTTTTCTTCCTAACAGATAAAAATAAATTACCTAGGCAGATCAGGTTGTCCACTTGTTCTCTGGTGAGGTGGATGGAAAATCCAGACCCTTTCTTTTGACCTGTTGACTGTAGCAAATGGTCAATTTCATCACGCACTGCTGACATAGCTTCTGGGTGCCGCAGAAGATAATATGTTGCCCAGATCATAGTTGGAATGGTGTTTGTCACAGAGGCCCAGAGAAAGGCTAAATGATGTGCTAGGAGAAAATAAGTGAAAAGGAAGATTAATAGCGTTTATTGCACTGATTAGATTTGCAGTGTGCTAATTAAAAGATGTTAGGACACAGACCCAGCCAAGGATCAGTGCATGCTAATGAGAACCAATAGGCTTCTGAAGTCTAATTTTCTGCTTAATGAGAATAGTTTAAAATGTAATGTGTGTGGGGGGCGGGGAGGTGGGGATGAGATAAGAGGAATAAATGCAACTCAGTTATACTCTTTCTCATTATCACCATTAAGTATCTTGTTTTACCACCTCAGCAAAAAAAAAAAAAAAAAAAAAAAAAAAATCAATTATCACAAAGGGTTGTTTGAGAGTAAAACATTTTATCATTAGCCAATTAGAAAGAGCATAAAAAATTTCAAGGTCGCCATTTTGTCTTTTTATTTCAAAGGTCTATTATAAATTATTTTATTTTAGGCAAGTACTCATTCAAAGTTTCTTACCTCCTATTTCAAAGTCCTCACGCATGTAGTATTTCTCCAGGGTATTTTGCCTCATTTGAACAATTTCTGACTGTCCTTGCATCTTAGCTAAGTTTTCTGATGTTAAGCATTGTATGAGTTTCTTCCGAAGAGATCTGACATTTCCTAGAAGGTCCATGGGTAGGTCAGTTAATAAATAATGGAACTTGCCATCAAATTTTAAAAAGTCATCTCTTAGCTCATTAATAAATTCTTTCCTGTTGTCGGTAAGAAGGTGTCCATAGATGGTTGTAAATGTGAGCTCAAATAATATTGAAGTGCAGAATGTACCCAGTCGTGCCATATCCCAAGTTGTGGTTTTTAACAGTTGGGGTTCAAACATTTGTTTTAGATTCTTCATTAAGTCTTCCAAGAGTGTGTCTAAAGATTTGCCTTGTAAAAATTGATAGCAGGTGTGAATATCAACTTGTATTTCATCATTTTCTAACGACTTCTGGATGAAAAATGCTTTTAAAAATGTATGAGTAAACATTCGAAAGCTTAATTTGTTGTGATTTTTCATCAATAATTGGTACTGGAAAGGGTCCAGGATAAATGTTAGGTACCTCCCTAAAAAAAGAAAAGAAAAAAACCCATATGAGTACATTTGGTAGAAAAACAAAAATAAAGATACTTTGTTTAAGTTTAAAAATAATTTAATCAAAACTAGGAAAACTCTAATAACTAGGTGCAAAGTTTTTAAAAATCCATTTCATTTAAAGGTCCTCTACATGTTTTCTTTGGAAATGGAAGATAATGGAAAAAACTCTAGGAGCTTAAAGTTAAATATCAAAGTTCTTAATGATCTTTAAAAAGATAATTACTCCTCTAATTTTTATTTTAACTTAAGTATCAAACATTTTAAATAATCTTTAAATATTCTCATAATCCTTTGACTTAAATCTTCACATATTTCTCCACCAAAAATAAACCAAAAAAAACGATAAAACAAATCAGTAAGGTTATGTTCCATTTCTGATTATTCACACTTCCTGAAGAGTTTTTCGTACTTACACCTAACATTTTAGTTTTGCTCAAATAAAATAATTAAACTCAGAGAAATGGCCATGCAATATGAAGCAGGTACTCAGAAATAAACATCTAATTCAATACTAGCAAAAAAAATCACAAATGCCAGCATTTTCACTTTTATGGATGAGAAAATAGTGGCTGAGGAAGATTTAGTAACATGGTCCAGGTCACAGTGACTTGTGACTGTCACAGGATTCCAAACTAAATCCCATTCATTCAGGCATGTATTTACAATCTTTGTTGAGATCTAGACACTTGGTTGGATCCCTCATGCTGAGATTCAGCAATGTAAAAAGTCATGGTATCGCTATGGATGGTGAATTAGCAGACGTGGAAGGGAAGCAGAAAGTGGAGTCTGTTTCTGTCTGCCTGCAGTTATCAGCAAGGGTTCCTTAAGGTGATGACATGAAGCTTTTTTGTTATCAGTGCTGACCAACCTTATCTGATCAAAAAACTGGGGGTATGTCTAGTTTGGTGTCTCACACCTACAATCCCAACACTCTGGGAGATGGAGGTGGGTGGATCCCTTAAGCTCAGGAGTTGAGACCAGCTTGAGCAAGAGGACGACCAAGGTGATAGAGTGAGACTCTGTCTCAAAAATAAATAAATAAAATAAAACAAACAAAAGAAAAGTGGGGTACTTATTAAAAATACAGATTTCTGCAAGATTCTGATTTCTGAGGCTTGGGGGTGGGGCCTACAGTCTCTGTTTCTGCTAAGGCTGTCAAATGATTCTTACACAGAGTGACTGTGAGGAACATGGTCCTACTATTGCTTGCCTCTCAAAACTGGTGAGGCTTTGGAGGGTTCCTAGATCAACTCCTGCATTTATCATTTGCAAAAGCTGAAGAAAGTTAGAAAAGAAGAGTCCAGATCATGCTGACATTTTTAGTGGCGGAGCCTGGACAAGAAGTTACTCCCATGCACAATTCTTTTTCTCACTTAGTGCTTGTTTGTTTTCACTGGAGTGCTGCTTGAAGGTTCCAGCTAATGAGAACAATTATGAAGAAGTACTAATAATAGCATTTAATAAGTCCTGTTCAGAACACACGGATGTTCTGCAAACTTTAATATCTAATTATTTATTGCCGTCTCTTCATTTATTCCTGTGTGTGTATGGGAGTAACTTTCTTAGAGAAATGCTTCTCACTTGTTACTTATGGTAACTCAAACGGCACCACAGAAACTAAATTCAATTTGGTACAAGATATTCAGGGTAAAGTTTTGAAATAATGTTCAATCCAACCCTAGAAAGAAGATAAATGTGTTTCTATTCGACAGTTTTTTTTTGTGTATGTGTGTTTTTTTTTTTTATATAGAGTTTTACTCTGTCATCTTGGGTAGTGCCATGGCATCATCATAACTCACAGCAACCTCAAACTCCTGGGCTCAGGAGATCCTCTTGTCTCCGTTTTTCTAATTTTCTAGTAGAGATGGTTTCTCGCTTTTGCTCAGGCTGGTCTCCTGAGTTCACATGAGTCACAGGCCTTGGCCTCTCAGAGTGCTAGGGGTGAGCCACTGAGCTCAGCTTTGTTTGACAATTTTAAAATAAAATTTAAGTTTGTAATATACATGAATATACATGTGCTATAATTTTTGTTTTCAAAATGATTCAGATGACTTGAATTTTATTTACTCCATTTCCTCTTAATCTATTTAATAATGTGAGCTAATCTAAGAACGAGGGTAGAGCTAGAAATGGCTACTCCTTCCGGTCAGCTGTCTTCTACATAGTAAGTGAATTTTTTTTTTTTTTTTTTTGCTCTGGGGAGAACAAAAAAGACTCAACTGGTTTGGGCATATTTTATGACACCTGCCTTACCATAGCGACTTGATTAAATAAAATTACTAGCATCTGCCTGACAAATAATTGGGCAAAAAGGGATATAATTTTAGGCAATGCTGTGCATTTTCATAGGTGGTGATTCATACTTTCTCCTTTCACTAAATGGGAGAATTTTGCTAACAGGGTTATTTTAGATTATTCCCTAAAATTCAGACATGTATAAAAGATTTAGTTTGTAAAACATACAAGCGTTAGAGAATATTTTGAATTTATTCCCACCAGGTTTTTACATTCATCTAAATGTAGGACAAAAATATATTCAGACATGACAGCATAAGATACCTGTTATTGGGCCTACCGAGGTAAAGGCTGGAGTTCTTGTTTTGTCTACAATTTATTACAAACACATATTCTCCCTCTACCTTACCCTTTCTCTCTCTCCTACCTCTACCTCTTCTAGATTGGGGTTATAGGAAGAAACTACGAGACTAATTTCAAATAAAAGAGATGAAAGTTGAATGTGGAAAAATTGTCCCTGCTAGCAATTAATTACTAATAATTTTTTAAAATAAGCTGTTGTTTGCATAGAAATTCTTTTTAAAAAATCATTACCGATTAGCTTAAAGCAATTTGTAGACAAAAATTTTACTCTTTTCAAGGCTCTTTTCACTCTAGGATCTGTATTTTCTCTTTCTCATTCATATTTTAATGTTCTTCAATATCAAGGCATTGTGTTTTGCCTACTTTATTTCTATCATTGAGATGTGGATTCTTTAGAAGTGGATGTTTTGATTTCTTAGATTTTACTTTACAAGTGGGTTTGGAAGTACTAATAACCCTGGAGATGTTAGCTGGCTTTCCAACTTTTAATCTTCAGTATAAACAATTTAAGTGAAGTTTTCCAAAATTAATATTAATTTAAACCATCTGTCCACCATCTGCTAATGTGAGATGCAAAACCAGAGTTTTTTTGTGATCTTTAATCAGACAGTTAGGAAAACTCATATACATTCATAAAATGAATTTAAATTTCTTAACAAAGGAAATCTCCTGAAAATGTATTCTGAAGGCCATGTATTCTTGGAGCAAAATTAACTTTCCCTACATTGTGATTTTATGTAAATGGAGCGTTCAATGTCAGTGAACATGTTACCTAGTTCACACAGATCACAAGGTACTCACAACACCCTTTGCCATATTTTCCAAAGAAAAGAGAATGCTGTCAGAAGTTGATGTGGTATCTTGGTTTAAAGAATTTCAGAGTCTAAAATGTAAATGTCAAAACAGGGGCCCGTGGCTGCAAATATATATAATATAAAAATCGTCTTTTTGAGCAGTGAATTTTGAAATGGGGTCAACATTTTTAATGTCTTCCTTGCCAATCATTTTATTCTTTTCCTTTTTTTGGTGCTGACTGGGCTTTACGATATTAACTGGAGCATTCCTATATATAACTATATATGATTCTTTACCAACTCAACAACCTCTTCACTTCCTTCGAAGTTACTTCTTTAGGAAGCTAAAGCTACATGATTTGAAATATATGTATATTGATAAATATACTTTAAAAATGTGGTCATTCACCCTGATTCATTATACACAAGAAATTTATTTTTTATTTATTTTAAGACAGAGTCTCACTATGACACTCTGGGGAGAATGCTATAATGTCACAGCTCACAGCAACCTCAGACTGTGGGGCTCGAGCAATCCTCTGGCCTCAGCTTCCTGAATAGCTGGGACTACAGGCACCTACCACCATGCCGGGCTAGTTTTAGAGACAGGCTGGAATTGAACTTCTGAGCTCAGGTGATCCATCTACCTTGGCCTCCCAGAGTGCTGGGATTACAGGCACGACCCACTGTGCCTGGCCTATACACAAGAAATTTAACATCTGGGTCATTATAAATTGAATTTTGATGTTTTCATTTCACATATCTGGTGCTATATAAAGACAGTTATGGGAATCCAGGACAACTATTTAGCTGCTTAGAATAGAAATGTCCAATCAACAAATATGAAACAAATTTCCTCCCACTCCATACTTAGAAGCTTTAAATCTCTGCATTTAGTTGGTGTTCCACTTTTTTTTTTTTTAAATCTCAATCTGAAAATACTAGTTGGGAGTGTAGATTATGAATCAACTTTGTCCTTTGTGAAGATGGTTGCATTTCTGGACTCCTCCTCTTATTAGGGAGATCTCACTAGCCCTTGACAATGATGTACAGTGGTGCTTTGCTGGGGTGACATCTAGGGAAAACGATTCCTGTGCACCACCACACAAAACCAATTAGAGAACTATTTCCTGTGACAGGTCACGAATTTATGAGGTATCTTTTAATTTCTTAAGATGACATCCACGTCCCTTGAGACTTTGGGGGATGACAATCATTTGCTTGTCATGTAAGAACATACAGTCACTGAAACCACATTCTGAGACAAGAGTGGAAGACTTTGTTCTCCATTTCACATTTTCTAAATGATCATCAGAACCCTACACATCAACAGGATTTCCTGACAGGAACTTATCTAAACTGTAGTGAGAAGTGAAAGGGAAGACCAGGCATAGGCAACTGTGGCCGCCTACCACTGAGTTCAAAAACATGCCAAGGGTCAAATTATGAGATGTTAGAAATTCAGCAACTTTCTCAGTATCTAAGATTAAGACATCAAGCATCAACAGAAATTGGTTGTTATTTGAAAAGTGAATAAAATCATTCAAATCTGCCACACGTTTCTGGCTAATCATTTTTATGTTATTTTTGTACAATGTATTCAAAAAGAAAAACTAAATGTTTCAAGCATTTGTTTTATCTACTCATTACAAACACAACCATTAATTATTTAAAGTAAGAATGATTTTTTTTTTTAAGTGATGAGTATAGTTTTGGTATCACGAAGCCCTAGGCTGATTTAGAAAAGAGAAGCACCAGCTCTGATCTTTATGTGGGCAGCATTTTTGTACATGGATTTTTTCAGCTCTAAAGTATTAGGGATCAATGCTGAGCTCTACACTAAGTGTTAGTAAGAGAGGAGCTAACAGGATAATAAAAGGAGATAGACAAGTGGATTAGCAATAAATTCACAATATATAAATTCTCTGACAGAAGTGATACTGAGAATAACTGGGCCCTGGGGAAGAGGCACCAAACATAGGACATGGTTAGCAAATGTTTCTGAGATGAAGTAACATGTGACTATGGCCTCAAAAGATGAGTCCATTGCCAGTCAGGTAAAGAACAGAATTCTCGCAAAAAGAAAAGTATCAGAAGGGCATGGTGTGTGAGGAGGAAATTAATGTGGTGCATTCAAGGTGCACTATGCACAAGTCAAGAGACTGGGTAGCAGACACTGGGCTGAAGAGGTAAGTGGGCTCCCATATCGGAAAGCCTCGTGAGGGTTATGTTATAAAGAAGTTCTCTATTCCTAAGATGCATGATTTTTTTTTTTTTTTCTATTTCCTTTTTCCTGAAATCAGAGTGCAAACAAGTATTGCTGAGAGAGACTTGCCAACTGCCAGGCAAAGGAGCACATTATGATGAAGCTGATACTACCTATTAATGGGAGAACTCAACCATGCTGATGATTTCATCAAGCTGGATCATTCTCCCCCCCAAATATTCCATCATTAGTATGGTAACAATGAAATTAAGTTACTGTATGTACAAAAGTCTGCACCACTGACCCTTAGCAATGTAATTACAGGCAGAAAAAATGACTGGCTCTCTTGGAGTAGAAAGCAAAAGTTCAAGGCTGGTTAGAGTAATATATAGGGGTTGAACCAAGAAAGAAGGATGCACAGAGATGTTCTAGGTAAGGACTCCTGGGAGTTAGCAAAAGATCCAGCAGGGGCAATGTCAGGAAAGGGAAGGAGCAGAATGTTTTAGGAAGGAATAAGAGGTCAGTGTGTCAAATAGTGAGTCAGGTGGACCTGGGAATGACCTCAGAAAGGCAGAAGGCTGGTTGTGGTTAGGAAGGCTCTAGGAATTAATCAACCAGAGAAAGAAAATGTTAGCAGCTCTCTCAAAAAGTCTGGATGCAAAAAAGAGGGGAAAAATCGAGAAGTATTTAGAAGAGAGCACAGAAGAAGCTCAAGCATGGTTATAAGCAAGGATGAGGACCTAAGAAAGAAAAAATTGAAATCACACTGGACCATCCCACAGAAGTCAGGAAGAAAGGGACATGGGAACAGGTCAGTGAATTAAATGAGTTGTCTTGAACATTGTTTGAAATTGAAGAAAATGTGGTAAGGATAATTATGAAATGTAGGGACATTTGGTAGATAAGTGGGGACTTAAGGAAGACTATTCTTGATACCTTCAATTACCTCATGAAGGAAGGATGGAGAATGAAATGTTTGATGAGAGCTTGGCGAGAGCTGGGAAGCTGGAGGCAGCTGCCTCCTTCCTCCCACTACAATCATACTGCAGTCAGAGAGCAAAGAGATGTGGGTAACCTCATCTGCAGAGATCAGCCTTCAGGACATAGACAGGACACACAAGAGCAAAGGAAGGGGAGAGCTAGCTCAGAGGACAAGATCATGTGGGAGATTATGTGGAAAGATGGTTCATAAATTCCTTCTATCTCTTCTACCAAAGCTCCCGTGCAACGTGGCTCTGCCACCCTGTCTCCCCCTGACAAAGAGGCAGAGGCACTTTTACTCTTTCCCCAGAGTAAAAGTGAAGTTTTGCAATACCTGAGCCTGGGCCTCAAGAAACTTTGCAGCCTTCCGTTTCCTGTCTTAAAATACCCTTTTAAATGCCATGTCAGGAAGTTTTCTTATAGAAGAAAGAGCATGTGGGTGAGGAGGCCCAACCAGGCATGTGAGGAGAACTTGGACCATTTGGACCATCTCACCCCAGTCCAGCAGCCAGATGACTCAAGGCACATAACTGACTCAGGCAAGACCAATTGCCTTCAGCCATTACATTTTGAGGGGTTTTGTTATTCAGCAATCGATACCCAACATAGTTCTATATGTTGAGCCTCTAAAAAGGATGTGATCAGAACATTCCAGCTTCTTTTCCCAGCCTTAGGACATTGAGGTCTATAGTAATCTTGTGGGGTTTTTGTTTGTTTGCTAGTTTTTGCAAATATTTTATTACAATTTGAAGCATAGTGAACATTTTAAAATAAAAAAAAAAAATGCATTCTAGGCCATTGGTTGCTAAGGACTTAGGCAGGAGAACAAGAAGGAATAGGTGGATATTTGGGGCAGTGAAACTACTCTGTATGAGGCTGGAATGATGGGTACATGTCATTATATATTTGTCAAGAATAAGTGTAGCCTCTGTTGCAAGTCATGGACTTCAAATAATGGATGAATACTGGAACATCAGTTGTTAACAAACGTACTGCAATGATAGAAGATGTTAAAAATGGGGAAATTGTGATGAGGGAAAGAGGGCATATATGGGAACTCTCTGAACTATCTGCTTAGTTTTCTGTAAATCTAAAACTGCCCTATGAAATATTTAAAAAATACATACTAGTTTTTTAATGTATACATTTTACTATTCTTAAAATCAAGACAAACAAAACTGAAATGAAAAGAGGTGGCAGGAAAGTGAAGTTCCTAAGGGCCTTGAAGAGAGTCCTGTAACTTGTTTTGTTTGTTTGTTTGTTTGTTTGTTTAGCAGTTTTTGGGCAGGGCTGGGTTTGAACCCACCACCTCAGGCATATGAGGCCCTACTCCTTTGAGCCATAGGCGCCACCCCTGTAACTTGTTTTTTAACCTGAGGATTACTGTATTCAATATGTTTCCTTTTACATTAGCTCTACAAATAAAAGAAAATATGCAAGTATTTCCACATTTTGCCTAGAGAGAAATACATATAAAACATTTAAAAAGTGAGAAACTATCATATATGTACGGTACTTAGAGAACTACTTTCTTACCCCCAAGGAGAACAGTGAAAATGTCACCATGTTGCTTTTGAAGGGTTTTTAAGTAATTTAAGGGGTTTTTCTGGAACTGCAGGGCCACGCCAACGTAAGGAAGCCAACCTTTTATCAATGGAGGCTCACCAGGTCTCCTATAAGAAAAAAAAAATAAAGTAAAAGAAAAGTCAAATCGTTGTTGTTTTAACACATATGGGGTATTTATCCAGTCTAGAGGTGGACTGTGGGAATTATACAGCTTCTTTCAGTTCTCTTATTCAATGACTCTCATATAGTCATAGATGTGTATTTACTGAGCTTCCCAAGTAGGTATGGTTTTGGGGTCAACATTCTAATTCACAAATTTTAGTGAGCAACTTTTTGAAGAAGTTGTGTCTTGCAAGGTCTGAATGGCTGCTTGACAACTAAGCCGCAATCTGTTTCGTTTCATGTTTAATTTCCCATCTTCATAAGTAGACCTGAAGAGTCTGTGACTGAGGGGATCTCCAGGAAACTAAATCAACTGCTTGATATACTTCATTCCTTGACATCGTCAATTTGGTAAAACATGCTGATTTAAAAAAAAACAAAACAAAACAAAAAAACTAATGATCAGCTGCCTGAATTTTTTGGCCTTTCACAAGTCATTTATAAATTTAGTCAATAAGATCTAAACCTAATTTCCAATGATTGTGATCTACTATGTGCTTGGTGATGTGAGGACAGGCCAAATCTAAACCCTAGTCAAGCTTCTTGGTGCAGATCCTGTAAACAATCAATTTCAATTACTGATTTTTATATTAAAATTTATTTTTAGAGTCATGGTCTTGCCCTGTCACCCAGGCTGGAGTGCAGTGGCATGATCACAACTCACTCCAGCCTTAAACTCCTGGGCGTAGGTGATCCTCCTGCCTCAGTTCTCTGAGCACAGGGACTTTTGGTACCCACCATCATTCCTGGTTTACAGATTATTTTGTTTGGTATTTACAATGTTTTTATATGTGCAGATGCACTCAGACTAAACTAAACCCCTTTTCATTTTAAATCCCAACTCATGTGTAGTCATTTAGGTCTTCCTGTAAATAAAGAGTATGAGTTTTTTGTTTTTATTTAATGTTAAGAAATTTTCAATTCTATTTTTCTACATTACAGGTGTCAGGGATGATGCCTTATGGGATTTGAAGTTTTTTTAAAGCACTCAAGTAGTGCTTTAGAGTACTACTTCACAGAGCAGATAAAAGTATGTTCTTTACAATGTGCAAGTTCTAGTAGAGTGTTTATTGCGCAATTTTTCACTGAGTTGATTGATTCAGCGTTTAGAATGAGATGGCACCTTGGGGGCTTGAATGCAACCCCTCATTTTTACAGATAAGGGAATCTCAATACCTGAGGGGTTAACAAATTTACTTAAAGGTCGTGAAACTACTTAAGGACAAGCTGAGCACTAAGGTGCAAACCCTGGAGCTTCAGAGCTGCCCTCTGACTCCTCTAGGAATATTAGACAGTCAACCTGTGAACCTAGGGGAAAAAATGTCAAAGCAGCTCATTGCTTGAGCTGACAGACAAACTCGGTAAACATCGCCTGTGTGAATCTGAGAGCCCTTGCTGTGCCCTGGGTGTTAGATGTCAGATAGTTAGTTTAGTTGCCAAAGTAAAGCTCTTTGTTATCAGATGTCAATTAGACGGGAATTGCATAATCAGAAGAGAGACAGTTAGTTAATAATCTTGAAGAATCTTTCATGCTGTAGAGAATAATAAAATCCTCAACATTATTTTCATGAAATGTATTTAAATATATTCTTTTACTGTTTTTTATTCAAATTACAAATGAATAGAATTAGTTGTTAGATTTTAAGAATAATTTGACACGTTTTTAAAATGTGAAGCATCCTCTAAAATAGCATCAATTAAAGAAGCAGTTTCTTCTTTCTTGATCTATAATCCCAACAAATATACACTTCAAAATGTCTTTCCAGTCATTATTTTAGGGAGGTCAATCTGATTTAAAGTTAAGGGGAAAAAAATAAATAAATAAAAATAGCAACAACAAAAAAAAGCCATTTTATCTCACAAAGGATTAAAACAAATATTCAAAAGAAGTCTGATTCTCCAGCCCATATGTGACAATGACTTATACTACATGCAGTGTAAGCCATTTGATTAATCACGAGATATTACTAACTAAGATCTAATAAAAAATCAGGATTATGATCATATCCAGCATGAACTTCTATGTAACTAGATCAACTCTATTAGAAGCTTTTCTTTTCCCACAACCAGCATGGTAGAATTAAACTTCAAAAATAAACAACAGATCTTTCTGGGGGAGGGGGGAAAGATTTAAACAAAATAAATCAGAGTTGGGATAGAAATAAAGGAACAATTCCGCCGTCTGCTTTTAGAAAACAATTTATATTAATACTAATTTTCAAAATGCATGCTGTTGTTTAAATACTTAGGAATAAGAAAACAGGAAAGACTGAACAAAAATGGGAAGCTTATTCTTCATACTGTTTCTCTCTCTTTTTTTTTTTTTTTTTGTAAATGCAGCCTATAGCAATGGAGACTTGCACTTCTGAGAAATATAAGAAAATGAAGAAAACATTACACGTGTAATAGTTAACTGTATACTCAATGATGACACAGAGTGTATATACGATTGTAGAGTAAGATCCCCAAGTTAGAAACTGCCATAGCTCAAATGCTATCTATCAATGACCTTTTCACATTTTGAAGTGATCTAGTGCACAGAATTTCATCTCCGACTATTAACCCTCTTCCTTTGTCTACTTGTAGTCTGTTTGGTTTAATGTTGCTTGAATGTTACATTGTGACAAAGATTTAGAAAGGCTTGTTGTCATATTCTAATTTAATGCAACTAATTTCATCTTCTCTGCTCTGTCATTCGGTCAGAAGCTGTATTCTTCATAGGATTTTTGCAGAGGGAAAGGATAGACAGGGGACTCAGAAATCCAGGGGAATATTATCGTTCAGAGTTAGGCAAGTCCATTAGGAAGCCATTTCATTGTTCCAAAGAAGAGACGGTCATCATTGCTTACAGCTGTGTTTATTTTGGCAGCAGTGAGTTTAAGACTATTAAACACCATGTCACAACTGTGCATATTTTCAGGAAAAAATTTAGTGCTAGTTCAACTTATGACCCATTAAAGACGGATAACAGAAATCTGTCTTCATCAGTATATTTGTAAACACTATTTAGGGAGGAAAGACATCACCACGAGGATCCAGAAAGGCCTGCTGGCACCTGGTACAGGCAGACTGCTGTTGCTCCCTCTTATACTCCATGACTTTGAAAATGAAATGCCTGCTGCCCCTTACTGAGTGCGGATATAGGCTGCTTAATGCTTGTTGGAGATGGTCAAGTTCCAAAGCTTGAAAGAAGTTGGTCCTACAGCAATGTGAGTAGCTAAACAGCAAAACAAAGCAAACCTGCCTCATAATTTCACTTAAACAATATGCACTCCTCAAATTTTCTCACTACCATTTAAGGGACTTTAAAAACATGTCAAAGAAATTATACAAAATAGAGCTTGTAAGTGTCCTCAATGACTAAACTCAAGTTCTATGCATATGCCATTGCATCAGCACTTGCAATTCCTTCCATGTGAGTTGTAGGGCGCATCTTAAAGTTTGTGCAAAAGGTCAAGTACAGTCCAAATTTATCTGGAAGCAAATATTGAAGAAGAATCTAAATACATAGAATGACTATAAAATATGAAAGATGGTTAAGCTGTTTCCCTTTCGTTAAAAAGAAGCACAGTAAAATTCAGTAAAATTTCAAAAAGTGGAACAATACAGAGTACTTGATTTCTCATAATATTTGAAGTTCTTCTTTTTACTACACCTATATCTAAATAAATGTCAAAAAAACTCAGTTGCTGACCTGTTGCACATTGTTCTCCTGGAGATTTAAAGCCCAGAACTCAGTACTTTCCACGGCAATCCATACTTGTCAGAGTAATTTCTTCTTTTCTATTTTTCCTGTAATTATTCTAGGTCACTGGCATAACCTCCCAAGGGGAGAGCACCTAGTACATGTTCACCAGCTCAGAAACAAAATATGTATTTATTAAGTTTTTAAGATGCAACGTGACTGTACTAGGTGACCGAATATCTGTAACAGTGCCTTAATAATTTTTTTATTTTCCTTAATTTATGAAGATTTTTTTCTCTGTGTGTGTGGTTAAAATTTCCAAAACTATACAACTGATGTATATCATGGTATCTAATTATAATACAGGCCTTTTGAAAAAATTTTGTTTGGGAGCAAGGCACTTTTGAAGCTTCTGTTTTACCTTTCCTTAACTCACTTTAGAAGCAACTTCTTTGGAAAATGTCATTGGCCTCTTAGAACTGAATTCTTGAGATATTCCTTATTCCTCCCCCACTCTTCCTGGGTTCTGATATTGACAAGAGGAAACCTCAAATGTTCCAGCAGCTTTTGATAATTGACAATTGGTGTGCTTGTCAGGGTACGGGGAAGAGGGAGTCTCAGTGCAGGGCCACGGATGCGAGATTCAGAGGAGGAGGGGTGGACAGGTGGCATGGCTGAGTGGAGACATTCCAGCAGCCTCCGTGAGAGCCCGGATGTTGCCAAGGAAGCACAGACCACAATGCATTGCTTGCCCTGGAAAGAGGTGGGGGCTATAACCAACCAGGGACACATCAGTAATGGATGCCAAAGTGGAGGGCCATACCCCAAAATGCAACTAGGAAGGCACCCCAGGGAAGCCAAAGCAGGGTGACAACAGGACTCACCAGATCAACAGAAAGGAAGGAGAAGAGAAACTCCTATATTTATACAAAAGAGACTAAGTTTTAAACTAGAAATGACTGAAATACTTTCACTGAAAATCTTCAGTGTTTTCAGCAATCACCAGAAATAGAGGCTCATGAGAAATTTGAGTTCAGTTATGGAGAAATAAATTTACACGTCTGCAAATTTGACTCATATTGGGAAATTTTAAATCTGGTACACTATGTCTGTAGAAGCTGTTTCCTCACCTGTAAATGTGGATAATAGTCATCACCATTACGGGTTTATTATCTGGATGGAGATAGAATATTTGACAGTAGCTGGTGCACAGAGCAGGTTAGTTTTCCCTGCTATTTACACACTGTAGCAGTTGCACATGAATGGTTTTGCACACCAGTTCTCTGTCTAAACTCCTGCATTCATCAACTCTCTCTGCTTATCTGTACTTTTTATGGCATTGCCAAGGTTTAAGGACCTCTCTGTCCTTCAACTTATTGGCTAAATAATATCATTAAATGTTCAGATGTACATGAACTCAATAAGTGCAACAGGTAGGCAAAAAGATGCTACCTAAAAAGTTGACTTTTTCAGGGAAATAATTATTGTTCAAACGCATAGTTGCACTGGATGTTAGCTTATTAGAAAGAAGTCATTTGAGTATGACCTAGTTTAAGAGATAATGAGCTTCTTCCACATAAGAAGTAAACTGGAATGCAGAGGTTTGGGCATGAAGGGGAAAGAGAAAGAAAGAAAGTGGAAGGAAAGAGGAATAGCAAGGCTGCAACATATAAAGCTGGGACTTTGTGACGAGGGTAGTGATAGGACTAGTGGGTAAAGCATCAGGTCCAGATGGTCTTACTGGCAAATTCTACCAAACATTTAAGGAAAAAATGTTACCTCTTCTCTACAATCTCATTCAGAACATAAAAGTAGAAGGAGCTTGGCCTAACTCATTCTATTAGTTTACACAAAAGCAGACAAAGACATTTTTCTATCACAAGAAAGGAAGATTATAGACCAGTGTCTCTCATAGTCATAGATGCACAAATCTACAACAAACTAGTAGCCAACTGAATCCAGCAAAGTACGAAACATTTACACAACCATCAGAAAGTGAAATTAATTTAGCTATGCAAGGCTGGTTCAGCACAGAAACTCAATGAATGTAATTCATTACAGCATCAGGTTAAAGAAAAAAAAAAATCACCTGATCCTATGAAAAGAGAAAAAAATGCTGAGAAAATCTAAAACCCCTTTATCTGACAGCACATACAAAAGTCAATTAAAAATGGGTAAGAGGCTTATGTATAAGACACTGGGCAGGGGACCCCCACCTTTTAATGAGCTGAACTTTAAAGGGGTTGGGGAGTGGTACTGAGTGAAATGTCCCATATTCCCTTCTAATTTACCCTGGAAAGTTAAAACCTGCTCTAAGTATTTCTCGTCCTCAAGTCCAACAGAAAGGCACATTAGATAAAATTCTAAAAGTTACGTGGATGTAGGTAACTCGTGAGGACAAGGAACTTGAAATCCATACATGGGGATGCTCTCTGACTATGAAGAGCCCAGTGGGCGGAGCCGATGGTGTCTGCAGAGACCACAGTGTGAGGAGAGATGAGCAGAAGCAACGACATGATGGGAGGGCTGTGAGCACTGTCCACCCCGAGTCCACATCCACAGGCTCTAATCTTACAGACTCCCTCAATATTTACAGAGCCCCTCAATATTTACTTTTCAGAGAATTTGTTCATAATACACCTTTAAGTGAACAAAACCCTAAGTATGCACTGGTGCAACTGCCTACAATTGTTTTCCTAAAAATGGGAATACAAATTCAAAGAGAAATGTCCAGTAAACTCTCCCTTAAGATGCTGCTGGTCATTCTTTCTAGGTGGTGAGTTTATAGAAATTTGGTCACTGATATCTTCTGATTTGCACATGACATACACATACTGCTTTTGAAGAGTAGCTGTCATTCAGTTTACAGAAATGGCCCTCATTTTGGGTTGCCTGATGTTTTTTCATGACTAGATGAAGGTTACAGCATTTTGAGAAAGCTGCATGGAACTGGTGTGTCCTTGTCAGTGCACTGTTGTTTTGGGGGTTAAAAATAAAGTCCATATACAGAAGACCTTGACTTCTCCAAAGTACTTGATGGCAAAAAGTACACTCTATGAGTGGATCAAAGGCTGATTCTAAAAATGAGTTCAGCTAAGGTGGATGAGTGGAGAATCAGCCTGAAATTCACCATCAGGACAAGCAGAACCCACTCCACCTGTAACCCCCAAATAAAGAGCAGACAGTGAGGATTAGAAGCTGTAATTGCCCAAAGTGGGGACCCGAGGTACTGCCTGGGGATGCCCATTACTTTCACCAAGGTCTAGGTAACACATGAATGAGGCAGGCAGAATCGGCTCCTGGGAGACAAGCATGCTCTGCACAGTTGTGGGGAAGCTGCTGGGTGGGACCATTGATACCCCAATTGTCTCTTCAAGATTCTATTTAGAGGACAAAACCTGTGACCCAGAGCACAGTCTCTACTCCCAGAGCATCTCATGTGTACAGTTGGAGACGAGGTTAATTTTCCCCATTGTATATGATAAATCATATATTCTGTATATGTTGAGCATAAATGATCTGTTTACTATTTGTTTACTGCAAGAATGAGACTTACAATAATCTCTTTTCAGGATGAACATTAACCCAACTCTGTCTAGAAAAGATTATATGTACCCTGTGCTTAACCCTCATTTTTCTCCCCAATTCTAAGGTCTTGCAAATCCACTGGTGAAATGTAATTGGCATGTGGTATTCACACAATCTCTCTTCATAGCAAATAAGTGGATAAAAATGTTACTTTCCAGGCTGTCAGTGATTCAATGTTCTGGTCTTTGGTAATTTCTTTACCACTATAGAAAGGTCTATAATGGTATAGAAGGCCTTTATTCTTGAATGTTTTAGCTCTATCAGGTTAGCAATTGACCTAAAATTTGATTTCATTTCCCCATAGCTAAGATATTCACTGTTCAAATGCTTTTAATCAAAGCATTAATGTAATGGCAATGTAAAACCAAGCAATGCTAAATAGTCACAAATTTCTGCATGGAATTTCTGGTGTGAAATCAGAGCAAAACCAAAATGAAAATGACGGCATCTATCTTCACACCACAGCATAATTCTTCAAGCCATATACCAGCTGAATTTTTAGCTGGCAGTTCATTTATGTAATTTTGTGATCCAAATAAAGCTTTGTCTGTACAATGTGCCTAGTAAGCTCAATTTCATTGGCGGATTTATACTAAGGCCTTAATCAATTGAGTGATTTGGATAAGAAAGCCAGATCATATCAATGTAGGATTTCACTCAGAAAAGTCTGAGATTGAGCTTTGTTGTTTTTATTGTTGTTGTTTCACCGGGGGAGGTTGTCTAGGTTAGCACCATGGAAATAATGTCAAGGTATATTTTTAAAACTAAGTTTAATTGAGTCCTCAAGCAGGCCCTGCGAACAATGACTGATCACATCACTGAAGTACACTTGTGTGTGAGGTTAACCTTGGACTGGCAGGGCAGAGTTCAAGCCCTCATTTTTTCCCAAATGCATTACTTCAGTAGTCTCCTGCTTAGTCTCACCACCCCAAATGTGGGTGCACATCCCTGAATGGCTCAGATCCCTGGCTCTGTCACCTCCCCACTCAGTGACTTTGGCCAAATATCTTTGCATCTGGTTCCTCACCTATAAAATGCATACATGACTGTATATTACATATATGAGATTTAAGTTGATGAATATTAAAAAACTGAAGGCAATTAAAATGTTAGTTGCCATTATTATCTCCGCAACACTGCCTGATGTCCTCTAAACACAAATCTAATCACAGCTTTCCTGACTCTTTTTCCTAAAAGCTTTCAATTGAGTACCAATTTTTAAGATTTTTTTTTTTTTCATTTTTGAAGGCCTGTAGCAGTGGCTCATGCCTGTAATCCTAGCACTCTGGGAGGCTGAGGTGGGTGAATCGCTTGAGCTTGGGAGTTTGAGACTAGCCTAACTAAGCAAGAGGAAGACTCAGTATCTAAAAAAAAATTGTTTAAAATATTTTTTCATTTGCTCGAACACTTTATTTGGCTGATTTATGATTTAGTTTAGGGCTGCTATATACGATTTGCTGGTCATGGTGGAGGCTCTAGAATCACTCACCTACTTTGAAAGAAACTACAGATTTCAGGCTTTGTATTTTCTGATTAAACGCAACCAGAGAGGAACAAAAGTGGCTCAGAAGCACACTGAATCTTAGGAGAAAGCAAGTCAAAAATGTTTAAACAGGCTAGACAATTCTAAAAGAGAGAAGTCGGTTCATAATTGAAGTTATTTCAACTCCTTAATTAAAATAGAAAAGCATGCAACTGAATTTGTAGTTTCTGAGATGATCAGTTACTAATTTATTTTACAGATGGGATTTGATTGGACTCCATGGAAGAGATATCAATTCCATTAACTCATCATTTCTTACATTTGATTAAATCATTTGATTTTGAAATGTTTAATAAGAAATCAGAGCCCATGGTTTTGTGGAAACTAAATTCTAACAGAGAACTAGCCATGAAAGCCTTGGTAATGGCGATACAGAGATCAATGCCAACGTTGTATAAATGCATGGTCAAGTTATCACACGACATTCATCAACCCCAACCAATGGAGAAATAAGTCCCAAACTGTGCAGATCAACATTAAAATAATCAAACACAGCTTATCAGAATTGTAGGAAAAACGATTCAAGGGTACTCTAGTTTGCTGAGGTAGGAAGTCAGTAAAAAGCCAGAGGACTATATGCCACGCTTGCTTTATAATACGATAATTCATAACCAGATTTAATATGGGATAAACTATTAACATGGCAAACGCTAAGAATATCTTTACAACTGTAACACAGCACATCATACAGAGAAAGGGAATGTTTTGATCATGTCATGATTTGGAGGGCTTTACAGGAAGGAAAATACTGTTCTTTTCCAAAGATTGATTCCTAACTTTGGCTGGTGATTTTACATCACTGCACAAGCAAAGTGTATGACTACTTCAAGAAATCCATCATCACTAATATTGGAACATGGGACAAAGAAGGCACAGCATCATCTTTATACATGGAATTCACTAAAGTTCGCAAATTCTAAAATTCTATTACAGATAACCTCTCACGTACTTTAAACACCAGAATTCTTGCAGCGTCCAGGCTACTCCATCTTATCTGGACCCTCCCACATGTCTTGTGAAATCAATTTTCAATGTTTTTTCCATTATCATTATTTAGGTAGTGTTCAACTGCTTTGTTGATGCATTTGTTTTCTATGTACTACTCATTAATTCTTATCAACCTCTTTCAGTCCACAGTAAACTCTCTATAGAGCCCGGCATCCAGCCCTATAACTTTTATATAGTTCCTCTCCTGTTTTCCATCATTTTTCTCTTGCTCCATTTACTAAGATTTTTTTTTGACTTTATGCCTTTAACAAATTATTTTATTTTTACTGTTGGATTTATAATTTCCAAAAGTTCTTTTATACTGTCTAATTATACCTTATGAAAGCTGGATTCCGCTCTTGTTTTATGAGTAAATTCTTCATCTCTTCCTAAGACTATTAAACAGTTTTTGGGGTGTGTGTGTGTGTGTGTATGTGTATGTGTCTGTGTGTGGTCCTTGAATTGCCTATTCTCTCCAAGTCTCCTTTTTCTTTTCTATTTCTTTTTTACATTTTTTTCTCTTTCAGGATGGAAACTTTCCTCAGTATCACATGATCCTTAGCATCCCTTCAAGTTTGAAATAAGACTGTGTGTGTGTTGGCGGAGCTGGTGGACTTTTTATGGTGGCTGGAAGAGAACATAGACATTTAAATGAGTCACCTCTCTTGCTAGCTAAATGGATCTATTCATTAAATATTTTAATTTTGCTTTGGGGACTTTGAAATAGAACATTATATACAATAACATAGTATATAGTTCCCACAGAGTAACAGATTTTGAATTTTTCTTAATTATAGTTTTTTGGAAATTGTCAAAAGTCATTTAGTGTCAGGGGCCGTGCCCGGGCCCGGCACGCCCCTGAGTAACAACATCGCGCTGAGAGGAAGTACATCCGCTGCGGCTTTAATGATAAACAAGTTTAAGGAAGTAACCCTAATTGGCCCGGAGGCCGCATGCTGCGCTCGTGGCCTTAGC
>CAUYPK010045478.1:0-11764 GCA_963574355.1 Loris lydekkerianus
AGTGAAGGCGGCTTGAACCCCGTATGTGGACACGGCCTCCTTTAATTGTTTCACAAGTTTAAAATCTAGAGGCTGGTGGAATCTTTGTTGCTGCGCATCCTCAAATACGGGGAAAGCGAGAGGCTCGGGGCGCCAACGACGTCCTCCTCTCTTTTCTCGGTCACTCTCGGGAGAAGTGGACTTTGAGGATGAGCGGTCATGCTGTTTTGGGAGATTTTTACGGCGTGTCCGGCCTCGGGACCTATCCCTGCCAATTGGGTAGGGCCAAGGAGCAGGCGGCCATGGCCCGTAGGGGGAGGGGAAAGTGGGATTGTACGGTGGGGGGGCAGTAGGCATGCAAGCGCAGCCCTCCCCCATCATCAATCTCTGCATCCGAGTAAGCATTTGTTTTCTGGTTTCACTTTCGTCAGAGGAGGAACCGGACAGATCCTCTGGCGGGGCGCTCCTATTCCCTGTTTTTTTCTTTTGTTTTTGAGCCCCTCTGGGAGTGGTCAGTCTCCCCTCTGTTTCGCTGTTTGTCTCATCCCCCGCCTCTGCCTCAGGGGAGAGATCTGGGGTACGGGCCTGGGACGAGCACGACATTTCCTCTTGAGCACTTTCTAATGCCCTCTCGCCCTCTAGCAGGGCCTCTTGGCAACTGCGATGGGTGGTCATAAGACACCCGCGCACAAGGGTCCAAATTGCCATAGTTCCTGTAGGGAGAGGCTCGAAAGCCTCCTGTCGCCTTAGGTCCCTTCCTAGGCGCTCCCAATGTTCGGGGCTAAGTTGTCCCTGCTCTGAAAACCAAGGGGAGGCTTCTCCCACCACCTCTACAAAGGCCCTTGCCGTTTTGGATTTTAAAGGGGTTCCATTATGTTTCAAAAGTTCTTGCAAGGGTACCTGTAACCTTAAACTGGAAGCCTCATTCCCCATGGTTGAAAACAATACACAAATAACACTTAGAACAAAGAAGAAGAACACGGGCAAACAGTCAACAACAAGCAAAACACACAAACAAAAACCCCGCTTTTCCCACTATGACTATGGGCAGGCTGTCTGCGCAGACCCCCACTGTGATCGCGGGCCCCCCGCTTTGGTCGCGGGCCTTATCCCCCCACTTTGGTCATGGGCCTTATCCTGATACTCCCCTGCTTTGGTCGCAGGCTGTGTGGCCATTCCCCCCGACTTTAGTTTCGGGACTTGTTACTTACTGTTGAAGGTGAGAGAATCCCGGGTTTCGGCACCAGTTGTCGGTGTCGCCACGTCGCTGGCCAGCAGGAACGAGGACACCGAGTGAGGTTAGAAAAAGCTTTATTGCTTTTGGTCTTGTGAGGCACCGTGGTTCGTTCTCATCTCCAGCTTCCTTTCTTCTTCTCCTTTGTCTCCCCGTCTCTGCTACTCTTATATCCTTTTTGAGCCAATCACCGAGCAGTGCACGCGCACAAAGCATGTTTAATCCCTTTGCAAAGCATTGGAGCACGGGCTGGCCACGGGCACAGCACGCACCTGTACAGCCAATCAGGAGTACTTCCTCAAAGTTCTTTATCGCTTTTCTTACAGGAAGCATTTCCTCTCAGCGCCATGTTAGCTGGGCTGGGGCTTGTCGGCACAGCCCCTGACACTTTAGAACCTCCCAACTACATCTTCACATTCAAACCTAGAAGAGCTTTTCTCTCCTGGTGATCTAGTCATGATCAAAACTCTTCCCGCTATGAAGCCAAATTATAGCTTTCACATGAAGGCTATAACCCAACTATGGCACAAAACTATGGGGAAAGGGCCAAGGAAGGGGAAGGGAGGGGGGAGGTTTTGGTGGAGGGAGAGTGATGGGTGGGGCCACATCTATGGTGCATCTTAGAATGGGTATAGGTGATGGCAGTAATGTACACAGCTATGATTTAACAATAAATAATAATAATTAAAAAAAAACAAAAAAAACCTCTTTTCTCTAATTCACCTTTCCTAACCCCAAATTGGGGTTTCATGTTTCATGTTATCAGGTCTTCTTCTACAGCTGTTAATGTTATGGGAATAGATTCCTGGATACATCATTTATGAGTAAAATTCTGGAACCCACCACTTGCTACAGAAGCAGACCATGAAGAGAATCAACCACAGTCCACCCACACTTGTGAACATAAAGAAAATTTGAAGTTATTGTTTAGTAACCAGTGAGGAAAGTGCTAATGTAATTTTCTCTTGAAATCACTGACTTTATTATTTCCAACCTGTCACCAATAGCACTATAATTAACCCCTCTCCTCACTGTGCTACCCTTACCTTTTAATATGCTGACCTGGTTTGTGTCATCAGGCCACAAACAGTAAAGATAATTCCAGTCCAATTCCTAATAGGGACTCCTGAATCACCCTCCCTCCACAGAAACTCTAACTGTCCCCTTCTGTCATCGTCCAGTCCAGCAGGAAGCAGTTAGATTGAGTCATCGTCCTTTTCCCCTGATAGCAGTTAGAGTTTCTACTTGGAGAGGGGGGATTGATACAGGGTTCTCCCATTCAAAGCTGGGCAGGGAACCACAGTTTTCCTAGGCTTGGGCAAGTTCATGAAGGGAACACCCTGACCTTATGCCCTGAGCTGGAGGGACTGCATTCACTCCTTTGTTAATAACACTCATTAACGATGAAAACGTGTTTCTATTTGCCAAGTCCTGGCCAAGTGTAATTCTCAAAACCTAATACCCCTAAATAAAGAGCCCAGGGAGACACTCCCCAGTTAGTTCTTTCCGCCCACCAGAAGCTCTGGTGCCATTTACTTCTTCTGTGTTCCTTTCTGATTTCTAATGAAAATCCTGTCTTGCCTCTGATCTTGGTCTGTGGGTTCATTCCTCGAATCCCCAAGACCAAGAACCTACTGAAGAGCGAAATTCTGGTATCACAAGTGCCCATCAGCCCACAAAAGGATTAATAAACTATGGTAAATGTCTACCATGGAATACAGTTCAGCCATAAAAGATGGAGACTTTTGTATCTTTTGTATTTACCTGAAAGGATTTAGATAAGTAAATTATCTCAAGAATGGAAAATCAAGCCTCCTATGTACTCAGTGCTAAATTGAACCTAGTAGGTTTACAACTTCAGACCCATATGAGAGAAAAATACAATTAAATTCAAGAAGGGGGGTGTTGGAAGTTCCACCTAACAGGTATGGTGGAGAGATGGGTGGCACACTTCCTGGCTGAGGGACTCGACTTCAGTCAAACTTAGACTTTATCTACATATGCAAACAAGGTAACGTAATCACATGTACCTTTATACTAATCTGAAATTAAAAAAAAAAAGTCATCATGCAAATGTAAGGAACTAGAAAGATTTGTATGACATTGCAGCAAAAATATAAACATTCTGTTTCTCAGAAATGTGTTTTAGAAGTAAATTCCACTGATCACTTATCTGGGAATAACTGAGTTTGAGAATGAAATGAGAAGATCGATGGTATTTGGCTTAACTGATGTCATCTCTTCATGAATGAGCCAAACCTTTCAGTAATTAGTATACAATAAAATAAATGCATTAAAACTCTTTGGAGAATATTTTAATATTTTTATTAGAAGTGAATTTGTTTTTCAATTTATATTTTATAAGTTAATTATTTCTGCACATTGTAAATGCAGAAGGGATATGATTGAGGAGGTGAGGTTGACTCTACATTGATTAAAATCTGTGAACTAATTTTCTGAGGATGAGGGAGGGAGAGTGCAGAGACAGAGAAAGCAAAAGAGAGAAGTGGAAGGGGGTTCCTTTGGCATTTTCCCCCCCTTTATTGAGCTAAGCGAGCAGTGAAATAATCACTTTCAGGCACAGAAGAGTTTGGCAGCTACCAAATAAAAGCAGCTGGTTAGACGAGGTCATTCAGAGAAAAGAGAGAAAGGGCATCTAACAATAGCCATGGACGTTAAATGGCATTGAAATTACTGAGATAAGAAAGCTTGGAAAATTACACCTTGGGTTGCCTTATTCATTGATGGAAGTACAATGTTTTATGAGAAACCAGTTGATATTCATTACTTTTGAAAAGGATATACTTTTATTTCTGTAGCATGAGTATAAATTCTTAGAAATGGTAAGAATAAATAACTTCTGGACACATAAGATAAAAAATAAGGTCTAGGTAATGTTAGGTTATACTTATTGTTAGCTCGGACTGAACTGTATGGAATTGTCATGTAGAAAGCAATTAATGTGTCAAATTATACTTGAGTTTTGATAAGATCTGCAGCTGTTTTCCAAAATGCTTTTGAATATAGCCTCTAAGATCATTTTCTCTTTGAAATGATAGGTTAATCATTCAAAAAGGGAAATTGAAGCGGAGGGAAGAACAAATTACAGGTCCTGACAGACACAATTTAAACAGAAGTCCATTAAATGCCAACCTGATGTTCTTTCTAAATTAAAACAAAAAAGTTGAAAAACATAACAGTTTTTAATGATCACAGTTGTCAGGATAACAAGACTCAGTCTCTAGGAGAAGAGACTTTGTAAGGGGCTTGTCACAGTCTGGGATAAAGACATTCCTCGCTAATGGATACTCTTAACTTTGCTGCCACTCTTAGGAGGTGTTGGGTAGGAAGATATAGCACAGGAGAGACGCTTGTGAAGGTCACAGCCAAGGATACCTGGAGATTAAGATTTAATTATGAGATAACAGAGGCTTCCCCTCCTGTGCACCTTATCATCATGACAGTGGGCTCCAGAACAATGATAGGCAGTACAGGGACAGGAGACTAAAGACACACACTCTCTGAGGAAAGTATCGAGGGAAGCTCATTGTCAAGAGCGGAGGCAAAAGCAAGGGTACTAAAGGGGAAATATTGCTTGTATACCAAGGTGGGGTATAAAACATAGTCGTGTAAAATGTTCAAAAAGTAGGGAATGCAGTAAAAGAGGGGCTCAAAAATACAGCAAATAAGAAATGACAGGTATTATTAACTTAAGACCCAAATACGTGTATTTTCTTAGAAACTTTATTTATTTATTTTTAGAAACTTAATTTAAATATAAACACATAGATAGTTTGCAAGTATAGAGCTGGAGGAATATGTGGCATGCTGACCCTAATGAAATCTGGAGTAGCTATATTAATTTCTGACAAAGGCAACTTTAGAATAATGAAAATTAAAAGGAATAAAGATGGGAAGTACACACGGATAAAGGAATAAAATCTCTAAGAAGATGTAATGCTAAATGGCATCAAATAGTGGTGTCAAAATATGTGAGGCAAAAATTGGTGGGACTCAAAAGAGAAGTGGAGTGGAACCTCTGAAAGGTGACCACCCAGGGGATGGAATAAACTGGTTGGCATGCGGAGGTGGTCAACGTAATGAAGCAGGCCTGCTGTCCTGAGATGTACATGTGGTGCATGGCTGGTCTGTGAAAATCAGGTCACTTTAAGGAGGTGGCTGTTGTAGGGAGGTGGTTGGCTGTGGAGGGCTACTGTAGATGAATTCATTACTATAGCTGGTGATTTCAACATCCCTCTTTCAATAATTGATAATTCTAGCAGGTAGAAAATCAGTAAAAATACAGATGATAGCACAGTGCTATTAACCAAGTTGGTCTAATTGACATTTGTAGAGTACCCCATCAAACAACAGCAGAAAATACATTCTTCTCAAACTTATGTGGAAAATTCACCATGCTAGACCATACCCTGTACCATAAAACACAACACATGTTTAAAAAATAGAAATCACTGGATGTATGTTCTCAGAGCATAGAAAAATTTAATTAGAAATAATAAACTACAAGATAGCTAGAAAAATCCTCAAATGTTAGGAAATTAAACAGCACATCTCTAAATCACAAATGGTTCAGAGAAGAACTATCAAGAGACATTTCATAATAACTTTAAATAAAAGAGAATGTACAACTTATCAAAATTAGTAGCATGCAGAAGACATGCTTAGGGAGAAAGATTTGGTAGTATGTTCTTAGATCTTCAAAAATGAAAACTTGAAATTCAATAATCTAAATTTATGCCTTAAGAAAGCAGAGAATGTACTGTATTCTTTACTCTGCCTAATTCTAAATCAAGAAGAAGAAAATAAGTAATAAAAATAAGAGCATAAGTTAATGTAATTGAAAACAGAAAAGCAATAGAGAAAAATCAACATCTAAATATTATTTGGGGCAGTGCCTATGGCTCAAAAGAGTAGGGCGTGGGCCCTGTATCCTGGAGGTGGCAGGTTCATACCCGGCCCTGGCCAAAAACTGCAAAAACTGCAAAAAAAAAAAAAAAAAAAAAAGGTGAGCAATATCAAAATGTAAGAATGTAAGATGAGTACTTATTTGCTGACTTGTGGCCATCCAAAAAAATAATAAAGGAATACTATCAATGACTCAGCCAACAAAATTGATAACTAAGTTGAAATGAACAACTTCTGTAGTTTTATAAAGGACAAATTGCTGTGACTTGCATGAGGGAATTTAGATAATCTGCAGAGACCTCTCTATTTTTCTACGTATCTGTATCTCTACCTATATGGAAAATTATATAAATAATTAATGACTGTCTCAAATGAAAGCACGAGTAAAGGTTTTCTTGGTAGATTCAACCAAACATTTAAGGGAGAGATGGTATTAATTCTCCACCATCTCATCTAGAAAATGGAATCAGAAGAAACCTTTTAAAATTTATTTTATAATGTTAGTATTACCCAAATACTAAATCAGATGTAGACATTGCAGGAAATGAAAACTACAGACTTACATGTACCTGATGAATGTACGTGCAACAACAGTCAGCAGAACATCAGCGAATCAAAATCTGTGATGTACATGGTGAGTGCACCCCTTGACAGAATCTGATTATATTTTCTGGGTTACGTAAGCTTTGAACATCAATCAAAATTTGAACATCAATCCATATCAACAGGTGAAACAACAAAAATCCTACAGTCCTATTAGTAGATACTGAAAAAAGTTTGACAAAATCCAACATGATAAAAACTCTCAGCAAACTAGGAATAAAGGGGAACTTCCTTAACTTGAATAAAGAATATCTACAAAAACCTATGGGTCACATTAAACTTCATGGTATGAAACTAGACACTTTCCCCTTCATATCAGACACAAGGCATGTCACGGCCCCTCTCATCACTCTCATGCAGCTTCACACTAACGCAATTAGACAGAATAATAGGATGAGAAAAAGAGAAATAAAAAGTCAGAGTCACAAGAATTAAAACTGTCTGTGATGGTTAATTATATAGGTCAGTTTGACTGGGCCAGAAGGTTTGGTTAACCATTATTCTAGATTCTGTTAGGATGGTCCTGGGTGAGAGGAGCATTTGAGTAAAGTAGGTTACCCTCCCCCATGTGGATGGGCCTCATTTAATTCTCTGCAGGCCTAAGTAGAAGACTATGTAAGAAAGAATTCTTTCTTTCTGCCTGTCTTTGTGCTGAAAATGGCCTTTTCCTGCCATCACGCTTGGATGTGGACTGGAACTCACACCACTGCTGCAGTCCTCCTGGGTCTGGCAGTCACACCACTGGCAAGTTTGTGCAGACTCAGATCTGAGCTACACTACAGTCCTCCTGGGTCTGGAACTCACACCACTCACATCACTGGCAGGTCTGCTTAGACTCAGACCCAGACCAGAGGTATGCTGTGTCCTCCTGGGTCTGGAACTCACACCACTCACACCACTGGCAGGTCTGCTCAGACTCAGACCCAGACCAGAGGTATGCTGTGTCCTCCTGGGTCTGGAACTCACACCACTCACACACTGGCAGGTCTGCTCAGACTCAGACCCAGACCAGAGGTATGCTGTGTCCTCCTGGGTCTGGAACTCACATCACTCACACCACTGGCAGGTCTGCTCAGACTCAGACCTGAGCTATGCTGCAGTCCTGGGTCTGACTTCTAAGCCTCCATGGTCCTGTGTGCCAGGTCCGGGTAATAATCTCTCTCTGCCACTCCCTGTATTTCTGGCAAGGGTGTCCAGCAGTAGGAATCCTCATTCCTTGCTGTTGGGATTGCAAAGTGTTGTAGCTATTTTGGAAGACACTTGGGCGTTTCCTACAAGGTTGAATATAATCTTACCATATCATAGGGCTGGTCAGTTGCTTTCCTAAGTGTTTAGTCAACTGTTTGGAAAACTTTTACATACAAAAGCATGCACATGGATATATACAGTGGCTTTATTCATAGTCGCCAAAAACTGGAAGCAATCAGGATGTCCTTCAATAGATGAGTGTATAAATAAAGAAGATATAAAAGTACAACCCAATAACATCCATCAATAGAAATAAATGAGCAATCAAGTCAATAAAAGACGTGGATGACCTGAAATGGATACTGCTAACCCTGATTAACATGTCAGGAACAGAGAAAGCTGTATGTGGCATGTGGAGGAGCAATTTGTACTATCTTTTTAATTTTCTATAAATATAAAACTTCTCTTAAAATAAGAAATTTTATTTAAAAAAAGAAAAGTAGCATTTTAGAGGATATCTTAATATGTGTTAGGCTCATGAGTTCCTCAAAATTGAAGTGCAAAAGAGAAAGTAAAAAGTGGATCTTACAGGAATGTCCACGTTTCTATGATCACTGTGTTACTGAACTGTGTCTTGACACCTCCAGGCTTAGCTGGTGGTTGAAGGAGAGAAAAGCTTAGAGGTACATGTCAACTTCTAAGTTTTTCAAATTGCTACCAACTTTTGTGGTGTCATGCTAGCTTATCTTTCCAGCTAGAATACTCAAAAGTAGAATCATTTTAACTGTTGAGTTTTTTTTAAATATATGTATTTGATGAGATCTACAAAAATTGTTTTCAAATATGTTGAATTGAATGAAACATATATAAAATGTTTAATGGAGAGATAATTTAAATATATAGCTCCTATTTCCTTACAATACAGAATGATTATAAGTAATCTAATGTGGACATATCATTTGGTGCATTTTGCATATATTCTCTTGAATTCCTGCAGTCAGATACTCCAGTGAATTAGCAGTCAGTTATCAGCAAAAGATGTTTATTTTCTGCTTTTATTCTGTGCACCCTGCGTTATGTCGTCAACAATGGTTTGTCTTGGTCCATTTTGTCAGTGAGATTTAAAATGAATTAAAATGACGTGATATCTTAAGAGTCAGTCATTTAGATGGTAGTGACGTCATTACTTTTCCTTTAATAAATGTTTTTTAAAGCAAGTTCTTCATATGGAATTTTGTCTTTTTTTTGCATTTTTTGGCTGGGGTTGGGCTTGAACCTGCCACCTCCGGCATATGGGCCAGCACCCTACTCCTTTGAGCCACAGGCGCTGCCCTTCATATGGAATTTTTTAAAGTATCAGTTGGATTTTGAAAAACTTACACTAAAGTTACAGTTAAGTTATTAAGCAGAGTTCAAGAATTGACAATTTCATTGTAATTATTGATTAAATGTAATTCTCCCTGATTTTTAAAATGTATCCTGTGGAATATTATACTCCAAACACAGGTTTTTGCATTCTTGTCAACAAATGTATGAAGAAACTACGTATTTACACATTATTTTGTTACTTTGAAGCCTCAGGTTGAATGTCCTTTTTGATGTGGTTGTATGAAATTTGTCAGTAATCTCCAAATGCTTCTGTGGAAAAGATTTGAAGAGTCATTGGAACGAGTGAAGACAACTTCCTTGTTGGTTACATCTGAATGTACCTTAGAGTATAAGAAAGTTACTACAATTGTTTTTATCACAAAGACCATACATCACACTCTTACTTATTTTAAGACTATGGCAGGTAAATGTACATCATTTTTCTCATGAAAATACTGAGTTTACAGCATAGTTGATAGTTGCACAGCAAAAGCATTCTGGATCATAACGTATAGTTGATGGTAACAGAAGTGGTGATTGGAGCGTCTGTTCTGTGAGACTGAACGTGGTTTCCCTTTAGTGTCCCAGACGCACATCACCCTCTTTGATGTGCCTCCCTCGACTTCCTGCTGTATCAAACTGTCTCAGCCTGCTCATAAGCTCCTAGAAATGTGTCCACTTTTATCTTTATTCCTTTCTTTGAATTCTCTCAGAATTACTGCATTGATCTTATTTGATAAAATGCATTTGAAACTTGCAGTGGTTTAGTTTTGATTTTCCTTTTTATTTAGATAACTCTAAATTCTTTGTAGACATTGGGAGTGGTGATAACTTGGAGAATATAAATTAACAGCACATCTTAAACACGACTTTTAGCCAGATCTTCCCCTGTCATGGTCCCCATTTTTGTAAATCTCTCATTTCAGTGTATATAGGTAGGATTTGTATGTTTTTCTTTCATTTCTCCAGATACTGAAGAATGCTGATAAGCAGCAAAATGTCTAACAGTGAAGAATAATAGAGAACATTTTTCATTCAACATTTTGAATGAAAAATACAACAACCAGTTCCTAAAATTGGTATTGTTACCAACTCTGAAAATTTCCCCACGCAGAGTGTTTCCTCTTTCTTTTTATTCTCTCTATATAATGCCAAGCAAATAATAGGACTTTTTAAAAATTTGTCTATGCATTTCACTTTTTTCTCTTGCTAAATGGTTTGTAGGTTTTATAAAATATTATATAATAAAAATGATAAATTCTGAAGAACTAATTAGGTGATTAATTTTCATTATTTTTAATTATTTCAGTTATTTCTATCAGTAACATCCATCTTAATTCATAATTTGTGTAACTCTTGTAACCCTTGTAACTGTCACAAGGGCTGTTACTACTATTTACCTTGATTTTTTGCACATACAGTATCATAATCGTATAGAAATCTTACATAGAATCCTCTGTGTCTTGGCAATTCGATGCACTTTGGTTAGAAATCAAAAGAGCTCTCATTTTTTTTATGTCTGCTTTATTTTATGATATCCTAAAGGCTAAATAAATGAATGTAAAATATAATTTTATAATATAATTTGCTATCTGGATAAAGAAATCCAGTCCAAATAAATGAAAAGGGATAGGCAGTTTAAAATAGGAACAAAAATTTGGGGGGTTGGTGCCTGGTTCTCACACAGAACCAAGGACAGTGGCAAGCACGTAGGGAAAATTTCATAAATTAAATATTTAGGACTTAAATTAGTTTTAACATAATAAAAGGGGGGGGTAATCCTTGAGAATCATTTTACGCAATTCCCTTCCCCCATCTCCTCTACCAAACCTGCACATTTTTTTCATCACTGCTCTTGAGGTTGTCTGTACTTAATTGCTGTTCTCCAAATCTGATATATGTTCTAATTTACAAGGCCTACAGACTCAAGTGGTTTGGTTCTATTTTCCCAATACTACAAAAAATGACACTGAAAACAGTGCCTTAGGCCATTTTGCCAGCAGCAGAGTGTCTGTGTCTTGGAGAACGTATATCATTGTATTTAGAAGTCTGTCATCTTACTTTATGAGAGCTCCAGATATACATTGGTACTTGGTAATACCAGATATATTTTTATTGTGCTCAAATGGTATCTCTTATGATCGGAATTTATATGTTTCTAATTCATTAAGTTTGAGGTTTTTAAAAAAAATATCCTTGGCCATTAGTGCTTTCTGTACTCTGAAATACCTACCTATTCGTGAAATTTGCTTATTTTCTTTCACACAGTTTTTGTAGATTGTGTTCATTTGCCACTTTAGAACATAGTGAGTAAAGTAAGCAGACAGCCCACAGAATGGGAGAAAATATTTGCAGGTTATACCTCCGATAAAGGTCTAATAACCAGAATCCACAGAGAACTCAAATTTCTTAGCAAGAAAAGAACATGTGACCCCATTTCAGGGTGGGCAAGGGACTTAAAGAGAA
>CAUYPK010045480.1:0-22029 GCA_963574355.1 Loris lydekkerianus
TAGCTATGTACATTAGTGCAAACAAGGGGTACAATGTGCTGGTTTCATATACAATCTGAAATATTCTCATCAAACTGTTCAACGTAGCCTTCATGGCATTTTCTTAGTTATTGTATGTAGACATTTGTATTCTGCCTTTAGTAGGTTTCGCCTGTACCCATTCTAAGATGCACCGTAGGTGTGGCCCCACCCTCCCTCCACCCTAACCTCCCCCCTCCCTTCCCCTTCCTTGGCCCTTTCCCCATGTTCTTGTGCTATAGTTAGGTTATAGCCTTCATGTGAAAGCTATAAATTAGCTTCATAGTAGGGCTGAGTATATTGGATACTTTTTCTTCCATTTTTGAGATACTTTGCTAAGAAGAATATGTTCCAGCTCCATCCATGTAAACATGAAAGAGGTAACGTCTTCACCTTTCTTTAAGGCTGCATAATATTCCATGCTTAATATTCATGTATTAATTTTAATTGATGGATATCATGGTATATAAAAGAATGTTATTGTCGCTTAGATGTATAAAATTTGACTTGGATTGGGCATCCTCCCCAGTTTTTCTTTTCTTTCTTTTTTTTTTTTAATCTACACCTTTAATATATCAAGTAGCAAGAAACATGACAACTATTTAAATAATATTTACAACTTCACGGGCACACATATCTACACTTGCACATCAAAGTATTTTTGAAGAGAAAATTCACATATATTGTGAAACTAATGTATAGAAACATATTATAGAAACATAATACTAGAAGACCAAATACCTCATGGGTCATAGTTTTACCACTTCTAAATTTTTAGTTACGAAAATAATAATTTAACTCACTATTATTTTCTAAAATGTAGTAATGAGCTTGTAGCATTATAAAATTATGCTGCCACTATGCTGACTTAGAGATTTTAAAGAGTAACAACTTAGTAACAAAAATTTTAAAAACTTAGAACATAACCTTTTCTATTGCAATTTTAGATTTGTTTAGAATATAAAAGGCCAAAGTAAAGAGTTTCAATTTCTGCTTACTTAAAGTATTTGGTTACACTTAATTGTAAGATGGGTCTTCTTTCAAAGATTTTAAATACATTTCTGAAAGGGGATGCAGAAAAAAACAATCAATTTCATTTTCCTTGATTTTGAAGTGATTTATCTTAGATTTTCTTTAAAAATGCTTCTTCCAAATTTTCTAATCATGCTTGGGTTTATTTTACAGATGTTTCTTTTGTATTCTATTTGTCTGTTTTCTTGTAAGTGCTTATCGCTTGAATTATCTTGTCGAACACGTTTGGCAAATCCAGAATTAATGTCAGCAGTTAATGTACTTATTAATTTTCATTTCCTTTTGGCAGCAGCAGTCATCCCCATGTAGGATGGCACTACGCTTGGTACAGGCATAGAATGCTTAGTTGATAATGAAGATTCAAGCTGTTGTAAAATGTTTTTGTTGTTGTTTGGTAGTGATTCTTGCACAGGTAATTTACTCGTCAAGCTCCTGGTGTGTTCACAAATAGTAAATGTAGAGTCCAAATCTTCCTGTCCACTATTAGGAGGGGTGTTTACTTCACATAACATCTTCAGAGAATTATTACTGCTTAAATTGGAGCTGACAGCCGGACAACTTGTAATATGTGATGATGGTTTCATTAGGGTCACTGCAGGTGGATTTTGAAAAGTTTTTCTACAGTCTTCTGGAGTGTACACAATAGGCTGAAGCTCTTTGCTGAGAGAATCATTGAGTTGTGGGGTAGGGACTTTTGAGCATCTTGTGTTTTCAAGGGAGATGACATTAGTTTTCTCAGAGTTCTTTTTGTGGAATTTTAAGAAGATTAGATTCACTTAAGATGCACAAGAAAGAGTAGACTGAACTGCTCCAAGTTGTGGAAAGGTCATAACAACAGAAATCCCTGGTGGATCGCTTGGCTTTGGATGTTCAATAGTTTGGTCAGCCTAAACCACCACTTTTTTCCTCTACCAAATGTTCAATTTTTTTGAAGTCAGACTCAAAAGCATCATTTGACAGGCCAGCTTCTTTCAATGTGCAGTATTGCTTTCTTAGGGTTGGAAGTAAAGCATTCAATACTGCCTCAGTCTGCCTGTGTTATTCCTGAAGGCAAATGAGATCCACCATATGCCCAATTTGTGCTTTCAAATCTTTGTTCTGGAGATGCAAATGGTGACAGTGAAGATCTTTTTTTAAGTTCCTTTGGAATATGACCACTTTGACCTAAGAGTGTCATTTCATTTTCCACGTGACAGAGCCAATTAGTATTTATATCAAATTGTTTCAGCTCCTTCTCCCTCTTTTTCTCCAGGCAGCAGGGACGAGTTTCTAACATTGCAAGTCTATGATCTCGCTTGCAAGTGGCCTTTTCTACTCTGTTTTCAAAACACATCATTTCTATTTGTTTATGGTACTGTTGTTGATAGAATGATTTAAGTTCATTTTTTTAAGTAACATTTCTAACTTCAGATATTCTTGTCTGATTTCTTCTCGATTCTGGAACAAGCAGTTGAGAATTTCTTTCTTTATTTATTTTTTGCAGTTTTGGTTGGGGCCAGGCTTGAACCCACCACCCCTGGTATATGGGGCTGACGCCCTACTCCTTAAGCCATAGGCACCACCACAGTCCAGAATTTCTTGACATCTTGTTATTTCTTTTTCTTGTGGGTTTGATCTTTCCTTTGTCATTTTCATTAGGAAAGGCTTTCTGTTTTCATAGGCTTTTAGTTTTTCCTTTAGCAATAAAATCTCACCCTTCTGCTCATTACATATCTTTACCCACTGAGTTATATGATTGTCGAGGTTAAGAACATTGCTCTTCAAAGATGATTTAATGTCCTTTGCGCAGTTAGGATACTTAAGAGTATTATATGTGTCATTGTAGAATACAGAGGAAGGACTAATAGCAGCTATCATTATAGTTTGACAGTTTCCTCCAAGAGAATCCTTTAACAAGCAAGTAAGCTTACTATTTCTGTAAGGAATATGCTGATCTTTTCCTCTGGAAAACAGCATGAGAACAAGAACATGCAGCATTCATAATCAGTGGGATGTTGGGTTCTGTTTTTGTTTCCATTATCCAATAACTGTAAAATTTCTTCTGAGGATCTGGGCTGGTGTAAAGAAAGTCCCTGAATGACTACCCCTTTTCTGGCATCTTCCTGGACAGCAAGTGGCCCTGAATTTACTAAGAGGTCACGAATCTGTTCGTTATATATCTCCAGATAAGAAACAGCTATACTGCATACTTTCTCTTCTTTAATGTCATCCATGCATTTGTAAAGGTCTACCATTGTTAGGTCCATCACTCCAGGTTCAGGACATGACCCTAGCATTGTGTGGGTCTTCCCAGCTCCAGTAGCACCATAGGCAAGTAACAAACAACTACTTTCATGTGGTGACACAGGCCTTCCTCAGTGATAGACATTGTTGATTATTTGATTCCTGTTTACATATATATGCTTGAATATTTCTCTCAGACCCAGGAAAGCTTAAAGCGACCACCTCACTTCAATGTCTACCTCCAGGAGGTTCAAACCCATCCTCCCCAGTTTTTCAAGCCCTGTGCCTAAACTTCCTTCTAACCACAACGCCTGCTTTCTCCGCAAAGCCCGTCCTATCCCTTACTCTCCTTGCAGGGTGAGGTCAGCTCAGTGATAGGGAGAAACTGACAATAATAAAAGCTGAAAGGGTAATAGTTTCTTCTCTAAGCCACGTCTAAAACGATCCTGGGTTAAAATTGCACATCAAGATGGCTTGTCAAAAACTTCATGACATCAAAATGCTTTAGTCAAAGAAGTTGCAAAAGTCAAAGGGTGCCATCAAAATGTCACGTACACATATAACTCTTCATAGCCCAGTCACAAAAGGCCAAGACTTCCTAGGATGAATGAGAATTCAGGATGTCACTGAGTGGCACCGTTAGTGCAGAGTCTGAGGAAATGCTAGAGGGGTAACGGGAGTAGAATGAAAAACAAGCTAAACAATTCCTCAATCACGTTTATAGGCTTAAATTTACAAAGGACTAACCAGAAAGGAGTTTACATATACTTTTAATCAAAACTTTTCTTTAAGCCTTTGCAAAGAGTAGCATTAGCCATGTGATAGACTGATAAGTTTTTTCCAGTCATCTTAAAATATGGCTTCCTCCCAAGGTAGCGATTCAAATGTACATTAGGCATGGAAATAAATTGCTTAGTAAGGATGAAATGTAATACAATTTTATTCTAAAGACCAAATCTCATTTTAAGAAAATCCTAATGGTCATAGGGATAATTCTTTTTTCAATAATAATATATTTTGCAAGTCAATCGATTTGAGGTCAGGATAACAAAGGGCAGGGCAGCATTTTCTCCCTTTCAGAAAGAAGATATGTTACAACAGCTTAAAAGCCTTTTTATTTACAATTTCTGTATTTCTCAAATGAAGAAAATTCTGACTTAGTGTTTAGTTTTTTATTTTAATCTCCCCTCACATGCCTTATTACATATATTATGTGAAGATTGAAACAATAGTCTGAGAAGACACACAAATGGCTTTAAGGGTAGGGACCATGTGGTTTTGATGTGGTCACCACTCTGGAAATAAGAAGGAGTTGTGTGAAGACACTTCGGAAAAGTCTTTACTAATCTCTTTAACATCAACATGGAGTTTACCTGTCAATATGTACACACAGGCCAATAATATATGTAAGATACACCCAATGACATTTTTTCATAAAGATAGTTTTTCTGTCTATCCCTAAAAAGTTCATACCAGATCTTCAGTAAGATTAGGCCCCTTACTATGAAACTAATTTATAGCTTTTATATGAAAGCTATAACCTAATTATATCCCCAGAGTATGGGGAAAGGGAGGGGGAAGGATGGGAGGGGGGAGGATGGGCAGAGGGAGGGTAATTGGTGGGACCACACCTGTGGTGCATCTTACAGGGGTACATGTGAAACTTACTAAATGTAGACTATAAATGTCTTAACACAGTAACTAAGAAAATGCCTTGAAGGCTATTAACCAGTTTGATGAAAATATTTTAAATTGTATATAAAACCAGCACATTGTACCCCATGATTGCATTAATATACACAGCTATGATTTAAAAAAAAAAAAAATAGAAATTAAAAAAAAAAAAATTAGGCTTCTTGTCACCCAGCCTCAAGAGCATTTAAGTTGCCAAAGAGCACTACCGAGAAGTATTTCCTTGACAAAAATACTTGAGTTTTAAGGTAGTTATTTTTAAATCAGTAGAATAAAAATAATACTTTAATAATTAAGGACAGAGATAATTATAGTTGCCAACTAAACCTAGCTTGTTAAAAAGTAGGGATTTTGTCTTACTTCCCTTTTGAATTCTTGTCATTTTTCTTGGGCCCTGATACAGCAGAAACTTAAGAAATAAAAAAAATAAGCGAATGAAAATAGTTCCATTCATCCTAACATTGACATTGAAACAATACTATGCTATGGTTCAAATAGACACACATTATGATTTATATCTGAAAGTGTTTACAATCCCACCACTATGGTGATGCACGCTAAATCACTCTCATGCCTGGATTTATCCATGTATGGTATTTGTATAACTTATGCTGCAAATGCAGATTATATCAACCTGAAATCTAATGTGTTACCTTAACAATGTTATTTCTCATTTCTGAGGGACATCAGGTATTTCTATAAAACTACACCAGTGAAATTATTTTGAATTTTTCACTGTAACTTGTTGACTCTAAATTAATATAGTTGACACTTGTTAAAGATAGAATGGATGCAGAATATTGATGAGAAACAGAATTTATATAATTAATGTGGGAAAAAAATGAACCAACGTTAATTAGCAGAGGAATAAGACAGAAAGTGTGAGAATGTTTTAGGGGTTATGAAAGCCTTGTGAAGAAACAAACAAAATAACAATGAGGGTACTGCAGAGATTGTAGGTTAGTATAATAAGATGGGATGAGAACACAGCAGGGGTTTTGTAAACATTGTTTAGGTTGCAGATAGCATGCTGCTGCCTCTCCTGATTGCCATGGCAGTAGATTCCCACTGTATAAAGATAATATTGTAAGAAAAATTACACACAAATTAAATAAGTAGCATTTAGAGATAGTCTAGCCTTACTATGGGAAAAGATCCAGAGACAGAGAGAGAGATTGTGCCACAGAAAGAGTGAAGATAAAAGGGCATTGATTAAATTATTTATGAAAGGGTTAAGGAGTCAGGTTCAGCAGAAATGCTAAAACATCTCTTGATATGACACAATTTGTATGTGTGTGTATGACACACACACATACACACTAATTATAGTGCTGAATGTCCATCATGGGTAGCCATCTTTACCCAATGAAACCAATGACTGGAAGGAAACCAAGAACAGTAAATCATGGAAATACAACGTCCTTAGGGTCTCTGCCAGCTGGTGGGGAGTCAGAGCAACATGATCAGACTTTTGCTAAAATAGCTCTCTTCCTCCTAATTATCACCCAAAAGAATTGTACACACCAGAAGGAATTGGGGGGTTACCTGGGTAGAAAATAACCAGTTTTAAGGATTTTTGCAACATTAGGATATTTTGAGCAAAATTAGCATATATATTCAATCTTTATTTATTGCACAGATTCACCACAGAAGTAGATATATTTGTAGACACTGTGAAATCACAGTATTGTTTTCTATGTCAGTATGGGTATTCAGATCGCTTATCTGAAGGCATAGTGTATTATTCTGAACTAGGATGTCCAATTCATATCATTGTCATCTACAATTAAGAAGCACTCTAAACCAAATACCTTAAGATATGAACACTGTAGTTGAGAAATGCTAGCACTGTTCACAAGCCAGGAGAAATAAGCCTGGAATTTGAACTCAGATCTTACATGAGTCCACACTTTATCCTTTATTTGGAGAAATGATTTTTACTTTGTTCATCCATGGAAATACCATTATAGCCTTACTTAGCACACTTTGCATTTTAATAAAGACAACTTAATAGATACCAGGACACTTTACATTTTAAAATCAAAATTTTTTTGTAAGTTTCTTGCCAGCAATTCTGCACATTATGGACATTTTGCTTTTCTCTCCAAATAGATCTGTGGAAATTTGGATAAGAATGAGAAGCACGTTTAACAGGGTCCTACAGTTAATAGCATTTTGACATCCATGTTTATAATTAGATAGGACATCCAGTTTTATAAATCAGGAGCTAACTGATGCTCTTGGTCAAGAGTGAGTGAGTGTGTACGTGTGTGTGCAATAAAGCAACTTAGAAATCACAGCTGCTCAAAATCCTTCAACAGATCCAATGTATCTGAAGATTCCAGTTTAGGAAGCAACACATCCTAGATGATGTCACTTTAATAGTCCCTTAGCATCAATATGCAGCAAGAAAATGACAAATGTAGCCCTAAAATCACAGGGCAACTCACTTCCAAAGTGCTTATCATGAGGATTCAGAATGTTTCCAATATTCTTTTATATTGTTGTGAAAGGAAAAACAATAATAAGTAAATTCTTACAAAAAATTCTGAGGTACCTGAGCATGATCTGCCGATGAAAAGAGATTACAAAATTCTAAGCTGAGCTGTCACTGTATTGGTTCATATTAAACTGTGATGTGTCATTTCACTTCAACTGAGCAAGACGGGATCAGCATTAAAAATCAAGTTACAGGAGACCCACACAGAATGTCTAGGTAATATTATCAATAAGGACAAGATCGGGCAGTGCCTGTGGCTCAGTGAGTAGGGCACCGGCCTCCTATACCGAGGGTGGCAGGTTTGAACCCAGCCTCAGCCAAACTGCAACAGCAACAACAACAACAACAACAAAAATAGCCGGGCGTTGTGGCAGGTGCCTGTAGTCCCAGCTACTCGGGAGACTGAGGCAAGAGAATCACCTAAGCCCAAGAGCTGGAGGTTGCTATGAGCTGTGATGCCAATGGCACTCTACGGAGGGCGACAAAATGAGACTTTCTCTATAACAAAACAAAAAAAAAAAAAAAAAGCTAGAAAAAAAAATAAGGAAAAGATCTAAAAAATGGCGTAGACATTTCCACTTAATGTTGACTCTCTTGTTGGAATTGTTTTATACCAATGAAAGAGAAAAAAGAGGAATTTCTACATGTACAAACGACAATGTTTTTAAGAGTAGCTCACACTGTCAAGTATAGCAGCATGTGTAATTATTTTTGCAATGATATATACTTGGTATACCTTCAGATTTTGTTAATCACCTCTATAAATAGGAAAAAGTCAAAATTCATTGGGAAATGTTGAAACACCAATGCACTTTATGCCTCTTAGTTAACCTTTATTTTAGATATCTCATTAAAATGATGTTTATACTGTGGAGGGGAGGGATCGCTATTCAGAAGAAAACACTTATCACTTATCTATCCTAGTCATGAAATTTCATGAAATTAAATATCTAGGCTCACTTACAAAAAAAAAAAAAAAAAAAACTCATTGAGATGTTTTTACAAATTCCCTAGAGTTAAGACAATTACAAAGTGCCTGTGTAATAAATGCCTGTTTGTACAGAATTATTAAACAGCAATGAGAAACCCAAATAAAGTCTGTAACTCTGCCTTATTCACCCACCTGCAAGAGCTAAGCTCTTTTCTAGCTTGCTTGTGGATTAAAAAACTGAAAAGATAGCTGAAATTTATAATCCAAGCTTGCATAGAATTACTTTTTTATGCTTATGAATCATATTTCTTTAGAGTCTGACTCACCCATTGTAACCTTACTGCTATAATGAGTAAATCAAATTTAAAGTTTTTCATGGTTATATCCCTGACACCCTGCAGGGGTTTACAACAATTCTTTTTCTGACTTTGATAACATGTCATCCCTGAACCCACTTCTATCTGTAGGTTATAGACTAAACATTCTCTGGGTCTTCCCAGATTTTTAAAACCCTTTGTATCCATTACATGCCCTAAACAAAAATCTAAAATAATTTCGTTCCTTAATAATATAAACTTTAAAATAAGGGGCTTTTTAACACTGATAATAAAGTTGTTCCACTCTGTCAATGTTTGATGATATTTAGTCATGTGAACACATTTGCAATGTTTATGGACAAATCATATTTTAAACAGTCATGGAAATATACTTCATTTCTTGTTCATACAGCTGCCAGTTAAAAACTGTTATGTCGTCCACGTCTGCGGATTCTGTCATTCATGGCAGTTCTGGATGGGTTCTCATTTACTGATTATTCTTCCCAAAGTATTTTTCTGCTTCTTGGTATGCTTGGTAATCTTTGATTAATACTAGGAGTTGTATATTTTATATTTGGGGGATTTTGGATGTTTTTGTATTTTTATAAATATTCTTGGGTTTTATTCTAGAATGTAGTTATTTGAACACGGTTTGACCTTTTATGACACTACGGCTTTCCTGTGGTCCCCAGAGGACAGCTGACTGTTATTAGCCCTTCAAGAATCACTTCTTCCAATATACTGAAATGGTTCTTTTCCTGCCCCCAGGAAGAAAACAGTGCTGGTATCCTTTAGTCACGTTGGAAAACTTGCTGATCCATGGGGCAGAGTTCTCAGAAGTTAATTTCTCAGTACTGAGGGATAATTAGCTAGAGACTTAGTACTGCCCCAGTCAAACTGATACAGGATTCAACTACTCAGGGCCAGACAGGGAGCCCCTGATTCTCTAGACCCAGGTGAGCTCAGAGGTCAGACCCCCATTTCCAGGCACAAACAAGACTGCCTTTTTGGGCTACACCTTCTGGGGTTTGATAAGATCATGAACAAATCTCACTCTAGTAGAGGAGCTACATTCATTCATTTGTTAATGCACTCACTAACTTTGGAAAGATATTTTTCCATCTACCAATTCCTAGCCATATGGAATTCTCTGGACCTGATACCCCTAGATAAAGAACCCATGTGGAGACTCCTCAGTGTTCTCTCTCCCTTCCAGAAGCTCTCGTGCTTTTTACTTCTGTATTCCTTTCTGTATAATAAAAATCCTATTTTACCACTAATCTGTGGTCCATGTGTTTATTCTTCAAATCCCAGAGACCAAGGACCTATTGAAGAGTGAAATTCCAGCATCAAAACCATCCTTCCATTAGTCAGCTTAAGAGGCTCACTTTTCCTATTTCATACTGATTTAGTAAGTAAGCCTAAATTTTATATGAAACTCTCCTTTTCCCAGGTGCTTTTCTTTCTTACTTTTTGTGAAATTTGTTTCTTCATCTTTAAAACGAGGGGGGAAAATAATAGTCATCCACACAGAGTTGTGAAGAACAAAATGAGACAATGTATGTGAAGTTTTTAGCACTCAGTAAACTTAAGCCATGGTTATTATTATTGAGTGCAGTTGTGATACAGGATTCCACACTCAGGGCTACACAGGGCACCCCCCATTCTCTAGGCCCAGGTGAGCTCAGAGGTCAGACCCCCATGTCCAGGCACAAGCAGACTACCTTTTCAGGATACACCCTCTGGGCTCTGATAAGATCATGAACAAAGCAGCCTGTGATGGTGTTTTGGGTGGTTCCACTTTGGGTAGGAGCACACACCCTAATCCCTTCTCAGGGACAAAGACTGTAAAGGACCTGATCACCTCACCCTAGTGGAGGAGGAACTACATTCATTCATTTGTTATTGCACTCACTAACTTTGAAGAGAAGTTTTTCCATCTACCAACTGCTGACCATGTGTAATCCTCTAGACCCCTAGATAAAAAGGCCCATGTGGAGACTTCCGAGAGACTTCTTCAGCTCTTTCCCCTTCCCGAAGCTCTGGTGCTATTCTGTATTTCTTTCTAACTTCTAATAAAAGTCCTATCTTACCACTGATCTGTGGTCTGTGGGTTCATTCTTTGAATCCCTGAGACCAAGGACCTACTGAAGAGTGAAATTCCGGTATCAGTTGGAATCCCCCTGTCCAAATGTAAGGTTCACTGTAATCTGATTTTCCACCACCACCACCACCACCATTCTGCAGCATCTTCCAATCTGTCAGTTTTTGTCTTACAAACTGATGTTGTCGTCTCACTCTGTTCACTATCTACAAGCCACCCTATGGCTTCCAAGCCTCCACTTCATTTCTTCCACTATACCTAGGCCTTGAAATCCCTTTCTTTCCCTGCTTTCATTTCATTCTTATCCTTCTGTTTCTTATTATCTAGTTCAAGTCATTACCTTCAAAACCTGAGTTCTCTAGCTTTATTGATGCCACCTTTTCTGAATTCTTAGAACATATACAGTCCATGCAACAGGATTTAGCAATTTATTTAGGAGTATTTTCCACTGTTGACTTTTAACCATGGCATATTTTCCTCCAGAGAGATATTATTGTAGTGGTATTTATTTATTTATTTATTTATTTTCTCATAACTATCACACTGTCTCTCACAATCAATTGCTGACAATACTTGGCCACTTACTGACATTTTTATAAGAAATAACTTCTATCGTTACTTTGAGCTTTTTCCAGTTTTCTAAAGAAACATGGAAAATATTACACTTAAGAAACAGCCCTTTAGATCTGAAAACCATACATTTTATATTGGATGTTTTATTACCAATATGCACGAAAGCATTTTAATCAAGTTGAACAATGTATGTGCAAATGATATGGGCCTCTTACGTTTAATACGATCGTCTCTCATTTTTCACAGATTCTCTATTTGTGAGTTTGCACAGTTGCTACAATTTATATTACCCCAAGTCATTACTCACGGCACTTTTACAGTCGTTTGCAGACAGACAGTGCAGGAAAAAATTAAAGTTTCCGACCTTCCTAGCTGAAGTCAAACAAAGAGCTGTTCTGTCCCTTTGTTTCAGTTGACACACTGTAAACCAGAGTCCTTTCTGCATTCTAGTAATGCCTTGAGGTTTTTTTTTGTTTTTTTTTTTTTGCATTTGTATGCTCTTTTTGTTGCTGGTGGTGCCTCCCCTCTTTTAACTGGCCCCCCAGCATAGAGATACAGCATTGCCTTTTATTCCTGAGCACGAGATTATGTGATGTGCCTAATAAAGAAAACATGTATGTTACATAAGTTTTGTTCATGCATGAGGTAAGTACTACTGGCCCTAAGTGCAATGTCGTTAAACCAACAATATATATCAAATAAGATATATTTAAACAGAAACACACACAAAAACAAGATTATATATTGATTAGTTGATGAAAATATTGTTATCAGAGGCTTACAGGAACCTAATCCTGTGTTTTTCCTAGAAGCAAAGGTTCTCTACTTCAGTGTTCACAGTGACTTTATAGAGCATAAGTACCACAAATAGCAAGACTCCACTGTCATCTTTATATTATTAGTGAGACATACAACAAGAATTTTAAGTGTTCTGAATAAAATAGAAAGCTTGATCTAAAATGATTATATAAATCACTCTATTTTAAGTATACATCTGGATAATTTAGAAAATTCTTTTGAAAGGCTGAATACTTCATAGATAAGTGAATTATTTCTTTCATTCTCTATATCTGCGACATTAAAATATCACATGGTTTATGATATCTTCAGATGACTTGTAATTTTAGCTGAACTAGGGTAAAGAGAAGAGAATGCATCTTTGTTCTGACAATGAGATTTCACAACTGTCTACCATATAAAGGATTAATATTTTTGGCAGCAAAAATCCAATCAAAAAAAGATTACTTTTTTAAGGATAAGAAGCTAAGTGAATAACTAATTTTTAAATGGAAATAAGTTCTAACTCCATTAATATGTATTAGTTTATTTTATATTATTTCCAATGATTTGCATGAAGAGAGACTAAAATAGATTGTTTTCAATAGTTTCAAATCCTCACTTATATCATTTTCATTTAAATTGTAGACCATGATTACAAAAGAGGCCTCATATTTTAAACTCAGAATATAGTAATTATAAAATAAGCATCCTGATTTGTACTTTATTTTGTCTGATACATTTAACTTATTTATGATTGTGTGAGATAGATGTTAAATGAAATAATGTATATAAAATATAAATTATTTTATACACTTTAATTTATTCAACTAAAAATATTTATTAAAAATTCAGGTAAGGAGCCATGGAGGCAAAGACGTATTAGACATGGTCTATGTCTCTAAGAGGCTTACAGTTGATTATAATGCAAAAGAATCATAAATGGATAACTATAATAGCAGGTGATCTTTTAATGATAATAACCTTATAGAAACGCAGAGAAGTTTCTAAACCAACCTAAAGTACCAAAACAACCAAAATATCTTTTAAAAGGCAAATTTAGATAAATGAACTCTGGTACATCTGTACAATGAAACACAGACATGTTATTCAACAGTAAAAATGAATTATTAAGCAATGAAAAGACATAGAGAACTGTTAATTAACTCTTGGTAAGTGCAGTAAGCCAGTGTGAAAGGATACATACTGTATGACTTCAATTATATGCGATTCTGGAGAAGTTAACACTAAACATACTGTAAAACATTCATGGCTGCCAAAGGTTTAGGGAAACAAGGTGCGTGGAGAGGTGAAACAGGGGAGTTTTTAAAGCAGTGGAACTGTTCCAAATGATTCTGTAATGGTAGATACAGGACAGTACGCATTTGCCAAAACTCACAGGACTATTTAACAAAGACTACACGTTAATATATCCAAACTAAAAAAGTTACTTAGGAAATTGAGAGATTTAATGAAGGAACAGAAACTGTGACAAAAGAATCAAATTATATTACAAATACCAGAAACTAGCTCAATGATGGAAGTGGGGGAAAGGTACTGGCTGCAGTAATGAGAACAGGTGGAGTCTGGAAGTGAACACAAAGCCATGTTCTAATTCCTCAGTCCCCAACTCCTGGCCCAGACCCGTATTGATCTGTGGCCTGTTGAGAACTGGGCAGCACAGTGGGAGGTGAGCCAGCAAGGGATTTATTTACAGTCGCTCCCCATGACTCGCGCGTGTCAGGGCCTGAGCTCTGCCTCCTGTCAGATCCTTGGCGGCATCACATTCTCATAGGAGCGTGAACCCCTCTATAAAGAGCATGTGTGGAATCTAGGTTGCTTGCTCCTTGTGAGAATCTAATACCCCGCTGCCCCTCCCCATCCGTGGAAAGTTTGTCTTCTATGGAACAAATTCTTTATCCCAAGAAGTTTGGGGACTTCTGCACAAAGTTGGTGAGGTTGCTTTCCCATGAGGTTGTAAGTTACCAATTTTGATACTGCTATCCATTTATATAGGAATTTAAGAATGACAGAAATGTGTAGCAGATGGTGGGAGTTGGATTGCCCACTCTTGGAGTGATACTTACACTTAAGCAAGGGAGGAAGTTAGCATGAGTAATATAACTGATTAGCATGTGAGACATCAATAGGAACTCTTGTCCAGTTTAATATACACAGGTCAGTATACATATACACATATTTATAGGTATATGCGTATATGTGGGGGTATACACATAAGTGTTTCCTTCTCTGTCAGCTGAAAAAGTGAATGGTGACTGATTGCAGTGGTTTCCCAGCAAGCATAGGTATAGCTGGGAAGGCACATTATCAATTATATACTCTTTATACCCAGTAGAAAGAGTACAGAACTCAGTTTCCAATAGAAAGAAACTAAGCTTCTTAGATAAATGGTTTGTTCTAAATTATGTATTTTCCTGATCGGGAAATATATATAATGGGCATAGAATTTCTTAAGGTTCCAGAAAGTGAGAATATACTCAGTAACAAAACCATTGATTAGAATGTATCAAAGCTGCACAGGAGCAAACTGAAAGAACTTTCCAACTGGAAAATATTTTGAGCAACAAATAAATTAATGAAGTAGTATATTATTATAACCCTATGTAAATAAATACCCATGAGTCTATACTGATATAAATGACTGAATAAATAAACAAATGAGAGAGAAGAAGAATTTCAAATAATTTATATAGGAATAAAGGCAGCCTTTCCCTTTCATAAGAATTCCAAATAATTTATATAGGAATAAAAGCAGCCTCTGTCAGGGTTATCTAGGGGCTGGCCTGGCATAGCGTTCTCTACTAAATCATCAAGAATTCACGGACACCAACATTAGATGGGTGCTTTTTAACACAAAGGAGTGAGACAAAAACAAAATTGTTCTGTAACTATGTCTGAGCAGAGATAAAAAGAAAAGCACAGCTCAAACTACAAAAAATGCCCAGCTATCTTCCTTTCTAGCCGACATGAATGACTGTGGCTTTTTAACTAAAACCCAATCTTATATTTAGTGTGCTTCCTGACAACATCCAAAGCAAATTAAACTGCCTGCTTCCTTAAACTCACCCCTAAAGTTCCTAAAGCAAAATAAAATTCTTTAACCAGGCTCTTCTCACACTCTTTTACTGACCCTTCGTATTGTTCCCCTTGATTTATAGTTTTCCCTGCTGCAATGTTAATAACGTTGTTTGACTATACGTGTATTCCTAGAGGTCTTTGGCTGGTCAGAACCTCAACACTAGTACTCAGGCTATTAAGTAGCTTGGACCTAATCTTGTAGTGTAAGCAAAAGGATAACTAACCTTCTATATGAAATAATACAGCTCAAATTTTATTTTTAATACACTGCCTGGTGGTTGTACGGATGATCATTATGAGGGATAAAGACACTGCAGGTTCTGGACAGTCACCAACTAAATCCTAATCTGGGGACAAGATAAGAATGGAGAGGAAAGTAATAGAGCTGAGAAATATTCATTAGGTTAAAACTCTGTGGCCCATAATGATTGGTAATGAGAATAAATGTGAGAATAAACAATTTAGGATATAGATTATTGGTTAACCACATTATTATCTCACAATTAATTGCCCATATAGGGTGCCCAGGTGTGTAAAAGAATGGCAATGTGGCTAAAGATTGAAGAAGCCACTCAGAGTTAATAATTTGGATGAAAACACAAAGCAAATTGCTATTTTAGTATTTAAAATTCTACCATGGTAATGCAATACCAGGGCTCTAGTAAGACTGTAGGCATTTGGAATTCTAAGAATGTATAGTATTTGCTTGATAGTGTCACAAAAAAATACTAAAAAATATATGTCTGGTTTGTTGCCTGGGAGAGAAAATAATATTTTACACTTTCCCAGGAAAAACTGAATCCTGTCCTAAATAAACAAAAATTTCTCCTGATAAAAATAAAGATCTCAGAATACTACTAGTTCTATCCCACAAAAAACTTCACAGAGGCAGGGTTTGTGTGTATTGTGACTAATTTTATTGTGCACCCCATCATCATATCTCTTGGCGCATTATAGTTGCTCACTAGTTAATATTGAGTAGGGGAACCAATTAAAGAATTAAAAATTATTCCAGAGGCACTAATAAGCAGCAGGAGAAACAGAGGGGTCAACACCACCAATGGTAGGCTGTGAAAAGAACTCTTTAACTGCGCAGTGACATGAACTAGAATTATTTGCAGACCTAGAAGCCAGAGAGAGACTGTAGCAGCAGAGAAATCAAGCTGAGGGAGCACAAAGCTTATATTCTAAAAAGGAATGTTCTTGCTCTGGGTTATAAGACAGAAAAGACCCCAGAGGAAAGGTTCTAGATTTTCAGCAAGTGTAATAAAGACTTCTTCCTGAGCACAGGGACTGGGAAAGTGGATGGTGACTAATTGCAGTGGTTTCCAAACAAATGTAGGTGTAGCTGGGAAGGCACAATGTTATCAACTGGGATGATTTCATCCACTTTATTCCACTTCCACCCTAGACTCAGGCAACCCCCAAGGGAGTGATTTGGGACACAGTGTAAAGCTACACTCTTCTGCAAAACCTGTCGTCAACCAGGAAAAATGATGACAACAGGTTAAGATGGTAAACAGTGAGACTCCAAATGGAGAAAGACCCAAAATTAGGATATGAATAGCTAAGCCTAAGTTAAAATAAAAAACTAAACTCGAGCCTTGTAGTTTTATGTAAACATTCTGTATATTCACCTTAATAGCTAAATAAATCCATTTTGTTATTTATCTTTAACATGCATAATCTGAAATAAATTTAAAAGTAAAATGACCTATTTTAAGAAAACAAAGTAGTTCCCCTCTATGAAGTAGTATCTGCATTTATATAGACTCTATCTGGGGCAAAGGAAGACCCTTAGAAGCCTGAGCAGCATCTGACCCCACTCCACACATCCTACTGGGTCTCCACAAGCTGTTTTGTGGAATAAAAAATAGTTTTCTTTTTGAAACTACACAGATTTCTAAATATTCTGAAATGAATTCATTGATGCTGACCTCCCCGTCTCTCACGCCTTTTTGTGCCTCTGTTTTTGTTGTTTTCAACCTGCGCTTACTTCACCGTCAGGGCAATTCTTCATCGTCCAACCACTGGATTACAAACGTAAAGCTGGATTTTCCTTGATGTTTTTTGGTCACTCACTTACCAAACAAAGAAGAAAGATACAAATTGAATACCACAATATAAGTTACATTGAGATTTAAGATAGAACATGATAGGAAATAAAAGGGTAGTTTCAAAAATAATTGAGAAAGCTAGGAAATTTAAAAGACAATTTCAGTGAGTAACCAATCAGCTCTTTTCACTAAACAGAGCGTGTTTCTATTTTTTAATCTGGCAGGAAGTTTTGTTCTCATGGGGACACCATGGGTCCTACCTGTAGATTTAAAAGGCTTCTGCAAAATAAACTAAAGCTGCTTTCCCAATATAATTTATCCATAAATTTAACATAATCAAACTCTCTGTATTAATTTATCTTTTTAATATTTTGCATTTGTTTAATTTTCTTCTCTTGGATGTCTGTCATCATTTAGTACAAAAATATACTAAATATTACTTGTTCCTTGTATGGATATATTGAGTGAAATTAAATGCTCTAAAACAACCCCTTCCCCCAAAAAAATCTAAAATAAGCAAAAAGTTGATAAAAAACTGATATTACTATGAATAATTTTTACTATATAATTTTTTGATATCAGATAATTAAAGAATATATATGAAAAAATGAACTGAGTATGTGGCTGTGGGTGGCAGGCTAACATATGTCAGACCAAATCTTCGTGTAATTATGTGTGAATATGAATCTAGCTGTGTATGCATATTAACATGAGCTCCTAATTAATGTGCTGGAGGGCAGATAAAGGCTGGAAGCTCTGTGTCATTTTCAACTATATTAAGGAATGAAAGCATGGTGGGGGTACTAAAAAAAAACTGAATAAATTTGCTGTGAATTTCATGAGATTTTTATTTTGCTGAAAGTTTATACTTACACGTGTTACCATATGCTATCTATTAAATAAGTAGCACAAGATTTTTATGTCATTTAGACACTCACTGATCAAACACTAAAAAAGTCTTGGATACAAATCTGCAGATACTCTTCCTAGAAATTTGCACATACCATCTTTAGCTTATACTATAAAAGGGCTCATAGTTACTCTGAAAACCATCTTATAGACTCCTGGTTCTATGCATTTCATATTTAAAGAAATATTTTTAGAGAAATATGTTAATAGTAACTGGCCCTCATTTTGATGCAAGGTAAGACTGAGACAATAGGAAGAGCAGATTTTCCTAGAACTAGACTGTGCAGACTGCAGGGAAGTCACTGGGGTGGTGCTGCTGAGAGAGGATTGTGGCCACGGCCGATGGATGGCAGTTCAGGCAGGCAGTGGAAGGGGCCACCAGTGGTCTGCAGGCAGACTGCGGCCCGGCAGACTGCGCCAACAGAGCCATGGAAATGTTGAACAAGCTTCACTGAGAGGTCACTGCTGAAGTCCCTCAGTTAATTTGGCATTAACCGAGAGAGATACTTCAATATTGTCTACTGAGTCACTAAATTAATAAGAGATATTTTAAATGCAGCTTTGAGAAACAAGAAAAACATCTTGGAAGAAGAAGAAAGTATTTTCAAATAAAGTGCAGAGAAGTCTGGAAAGATGACGATTTTATCAGAAAAAAAATGAACCCAATTTGGTACATTCAGTAAAACAAAAATGACATTTCAAAATAACTCAAAACATCAGTGTGTTCTTTCTGACACTGAGGGTGAAGATGTCTGGTAGATTGAAAGGTATTTGGGAAGAAATTTATTGCTCTGCAGAGCCATTACTTGGCTAAAGACACATAATTGAAAAGAATATATTTAGCCTTGCCTAGTTAATAGAGCATTAATGGGAAAGAGCAGCAAGAATTTAACTGACCTTCTGGATTTTGACAGAATCCAGTCAAGGGGTGACAGTGACAGAGTGACAGAGAGTCAGTGGCTAAATCACAAGGCTTGGCCAGACTGATTTTAATGAAACGTATCTTTGAGAAACTGATTTGGAACAGATGTGCATAGAGTTATTCGATGATGCTTTAAATTCTATTTTTTTATTGGCTCTTCTGTGGTTGTCGGTATTCTGGTGTCTAGGTTTCTGCAAAGTTGTCAAGGAAGAGACAGAGTGATGCATGTGTGAGGGGGGTGGGGAAGAACTTCCCCAGATCTCCTCTCCCACTCACCCCTGTACACCTGCCTTCAAAACCTTTAACCTTTGCCCTTCTTACTAGCTTGTTTTCTGTTCTTTCCCACAATCACTAATTCTTCCATTTGGTACGTATTCAAAGCATATTTCTTTTTTGGTGTAGAACATTTGTACTCTCAAGTATGCATGTAATATTTAATCATATTTTTCAATTGACTCATATTCTTCTCATCTTTATTTTGTTATTTCATTATATTATAAAAATAGAAAATTACACAAGCATATTATACAATATGTTATATATTATTACAGTAAGCACAAACAACAAAGAGTTGAGAAAAATTATGTCAGAATGTAGCTCAGTTATTTGGGGTTCAAAATTTTAGCACTCCAAACCACCAAAAGACCCAAGTGAGGAAGCATCTCATCAAAATAGAGAGATGGGAAGAAAATGGTTCTATGGGAAGGACTAAAATTGCCCTTGGAAAATAATTTGTATCTACTCAAAAACAAAAAGAGATGAATGATTTTCAAGAAATAAATCTCTTAATTAAAAAAAATAGATATGATAGAAACTCCCAAATTTCGGTGTCTGGTTTATAAAATTTTTAGCCTAAAAAACTTCTTAGAACAGGTATTAGTAACCATCTATCAAAAGCAAAACTAGTAATAATTTATTTTCAGAATATATTCAAGTTCCATGCATTTATTTATATAATTTTAAGCACTATAGTATTCTGATGAAATCTTTAAAAAAGGAAAAGGGAGTAAGTTCACCCCTAGTTTATAAAATAAATGGACCTTCTTGAGTTGTTGTCTATAACTTAATTAAATGCTAAGGCATTTTTTTATGATTTTAGAGGTATTGATCTCAAAGCATTCTCATGTTTTTCCAACAGCTGCCACACCCCAGACCCCACTGACATGCTGAATACCATTCTGAATTTTCTCTCTGGTCCATTGTGAGCTTTCTTTTCCTTCTTGACCTTATACTCCTTATGATGTGCAGACTCTTGGTGCCCCGGCCATCTGAACCAATGCTGACTGTATTTAAACTGCATCCACACTCAGCTCACCTCCTTGACCAGTATAAACATCAACCCAGGGAGTCCTTCTTTAAGGGGCCTTTGTTCCAGTTACCTGTCACCACATGCAAACAAGCCCAAAGTCAGTGAGTGACAATAACCATTCTGTTAGCTCATAGGAATATGGTGAGGGCAAAGTGGGAATGGTTTATCCTGCAACACAAAGTTAGGAGCTTCGAGATGGATGGAATTGGGAAGGAGAAAGGATAATTTACATGTCGGCGGTAAGCTCCAGATGAGGATACTTTTCTTACTGGTCTGGCGTCAGGCTGGGCTGACTCCACACCTGTATGAGGCCCAATCTCAGCACACTCAGCACAGTAACTTCACAGTGGTTTCACGTTTTACGTGGTGGCTCAGGATCTAAGAGGGAGGAGTGCAGCAAGTAGGTAGAAGCTGCAAGGCCTCAGGGACCTGGCCTTGGGATCACCGCTGGCACTTTAAATAATTAGAAGCAAGTCATTCAGGCCAGGAGAGGGGCTAAAAAGAGGGTCAAAAATTTATGATCATCTTTAAAGACATCACAGAATGTAATAAGATAATTAAGGGCCAAGGGGGAATATGACTAAAGATGGGGAGGTAGTAAAACTAAATAAATGGCCACAGCAGTTTAGGTTATATTGGAAATAAGTAGAAAGTGCTTTTTAAATGTGTTATTTTACATAAAATTACAACTCTGGAGCCTTAAAATTATCATTCAATATAATGAAATCTTGCACATATTTTTAATTTTTTATTATAGAAGTATTACAAATATATGTGTATGTATGCATAAAAATAAAATGAAAAACCATGTAGACAACATCCAGCCTTTATGAAGCCTTAAAATACTTTCTAAAACACTAAACAGAGTTGAGACAGTCTGCATGACACCTCTTAATCCCATTTGCCTTCTTACATCCCAGGAATTAACAACTATACTTTGGTGGCAATTATTAAATATTTTTAAGTCATATTAATACACATGTATACATTCAGAAAAATAAATAGAAACTAAAGCTTTGCAATTTTTTACTGATACATAACAGTCATACGTATTTATCGGTGCATACGACATTTTCATCCATCCACACAATATGTAATGATAAAATCAGAGAAACTATGGTATATTCATCACCTCCAACATTTATCATTTCTTTGTATTGGAAACATTTCAAATCTTCATTTCTACCTATTTTAAATTATACAGGAAACTCTTAATAGCTATAGTCACTCTGCAGTGCTATTGAATACCAGAACTTAGTCCTTCTAACTGTATTTTGATATCATCAGCCCACCTCTTTATTCTTCATGCCTCCTACTTGCTGCTGTTCCCAGACTCCAGTAACCAGCATTATATTTAGTACTTCGCAGAGATTAAATTTTTATTTTTTTATTTTTTTATTTTATTTTTTTATTAAATCATAGCTGCGTACATTGATATGATCATGGGGCATCATACACTAGCTTCACAGACCATTTGACACATTTTCATCACAATAGTTAACATAGCCTTCCTGGCATTTTCCCAGTCACCGTGCCAAGACATTTACATTCCACATTTACTAAGTT
>CAUYPK010045481.1:0-14496 GCA_963574355.1 Loris lydekkerianus
TTGCTGGCTCTCTGTGTCCTCAAAGGGATGATTGTAGGCAGATCCCACCGGCAAGAGATGTCTGGAGTCTTGTCTCCCCAGATTCGCCAGGCCCAGTTACAGGGAAGCTGTTACTCAGCCGCCATCTTTAATCCCTCTCCATCATCATGATTTCTATCTCACCTCTTACTCCTTATTTTTTAAAGTGTCAGCAGAAAGTCTGAAGTCTTCTGGGACTTGACAGAAGATAGCTATGCTCGCTTCCTCTGGCAGCCTTTCTGCGCAGGTTTTGTTCTCTGAATTCTTCCACTGTAGCTTTCTTACCATTATGTTTCTATTTACTTTATATCTTCTACAAGTTCATTAGAGTACCTTACATTTGAATGTTTCCTCTCTTTTTATAATTGCCCTATGAATACATTCTCCTACTTACTTCTTTGCTAATGTTTCAGTAGAATTCTGAGAAGAGTGGGAGGTTAAATACCCTTCCTTTCTACAAGGTAGCTCAGGGTATGCTTATATGATAACTACATTTATTAATAAATTAGGGGTATGTGGTGAGTACGATATACTAGGTTTCCATTGTTGTCATACAAAATTAATGCAAAGTAGACTTTTAAAAAAAGAAATGTATTTTCCAACAGTTCTGCAGTTCAGAAGTTTGAACATCACTGTGTCAACAGGGCTACATTTCTGTCTGGAGGCTCTTGGGGAGAATTTACTTCCCTGCTCATGGAGGTTGCTGGCAGAATTTCTTTTTTTGCCATTGGAGACGAGTCTCCCATTTACTCACTGGCTGGTCAGCTGAAGGCTGCTCAAGGCCCTCTTCCTCCATCTTCAAATCTAGCAACAGCAAGTCAGAGACTCTCAGACTTCAAAGTCTGCCTGCTCCTTCATCTGTCTGTGCATCCCTGACCGACTCTTTAACCTTCTCTTTTCAAAGCTCCATGTAATTACATGGGTCCACCTTGAGAATAAGGTAAAATCACCCTATTTTAATGTCAGCTCGTTAGCAACCTTAATACCGTCTGTAATCTTAATGTTCTTTTCCCATGTGAGGTAAAATATTCACAGGGATTGGGACATGGACATCTTAAAGGCATGTGTGTGTGTGTGTTGGGGGGGATTAGTCTGCCTGCCAGAATGACCAACATCCACTGCCATTTATTGCAAAAGGCAACTATCCAATTCTACTTATTTGGAAAAGGTCTATAAAAGGGAAGTGAGACTTCAGAAAGACTACGAAGTTGAAGAGGTATACTTGACTGAAAAGAGATTTTTTTAAATGTAGGAGGCAGTTCAAAAGCAAAACATGAAACATTAATTCTTAATCATAGAGGTGGAATAAAAAACTTGGGCCAGAATATCCTATCCTATGTCTTAGATCATTTTACTTATAAATAACTTAAAAAAATTTTTTATTATTAAATCATAGCTGTGTACATTAATGCAATCTTGGGGCACCATGTACTGGTTTTATATACCATTTGACATATTATAACTAAAATATTTTTATAGCAAAACTTTTTTTTTTTTTTTTTTTTACAAATGAAGGCACATAGAAAATGTATTCTACTAGGACTAAAAATAGGTATAAAAAATTATGGTGTGATTAACAAAGATCTTTCTAGCTAAACTGAAGAATTTGCAGTCAACTACAATGGACCTTGAGATTTCAAAATACGTTTTCTTAGGGAGTCAACTAATGCAATGAAGATAGTGAAAATAACGGTTTATTGGAGTACATAAAAAAGTGATAATTTGTTATACAAGATTCAACTACCCCCTAAAATCTGAAAACAAAACCATTCATAAAATCCTTGTTTCTACGTTTCCTAGAGGATAATGTCAAATGTTCTGCTCTGTAAAGTAGTGAATATCATTTTCTCCATCATAAAGAAAAAAGGATATTTTTTTCTGTTTTTTTATGGCATAGGGAAAAAGTACTTATAAAATGTCTCTTTATGGTTCTCATTTGTGTGATTAAATATATTTGTATTAGCAAATAAATTTTCTGTTATCTTGTATATTTCTATACACACTGGATCACTAATTGATACTTTCTTCTAATGCCAGGTAAAGTAAAGCTAAGGGGTAAGTTCAGACTCTCATTTGAAGGTTGACTATCCCCTAGAGTTGCTTTGCTATGTAGAGAAAAATAAATAAGCATCTTCAATATTTTACTGATGAACATATAAGTGAATATAAGTCATTCGCAGTGGCAACTTAACAATACATAGTGCCTATTGAGGTATCATATTATTAAGAAATGTACCTTTAACATGTTTAAATGTGCACATAAACATTGAAAGCTGTTCCAAATATAAATTTGCTAGTATCTCCTATTAACTGAAGAACTCAATATGTGATAAAAGGGAAAGTAAATGTAGCTCTGCAGGTTTAAATGTGTACTTAATGCTCATGTTTACTGCTCATAAACGTAAGTGGATTTCAAACATCTTTAGGAATGCTAATTTTATTTAATAAAATTCTTCAATCTAATTTCTTTGTTCAGAATGAAATTTCTGGGTGATATTATTTTTTAATGACTACAATATCATCCTGACATCAAATGATGGTTGTGGGTTTATGAGCATTTTTATAATGTCAGAATTTTAATATTTTAATTGTGAATTCTTAATAACATGAATTCATTCTTCAGTGCTAACTTTGACATCTTTTATTTTACAAGAGAATATATAATTTTATTTGAAGCAGAAGAGAGTCAGTATTTATGCTCTTAAAAGCTACCATTTGTTTCATTCCGTACATCTTCTGAAAGGTGTTGGACAAATTCAGAAAACTTTCAGTTTGTTCTAGGACTTTCTCGGGAAAAGAATGATGACTAAGTTTCCCTCTTTTTTTCTTCATAATTGTTCTTTTGTATCTTTATTGAGAAAAATATATATTTTTTTATTTCAGATTAATATATGGATACAGATGATTAAGTTACATTGCTTACATTTGTTAGGTAAAGTCCAAGTTGTCGTTGAGCCTTTCACCCAGGAGGTGTGTCATATACCCCTACACTGTACTTGTTAGGAGAGACCTTACTGAAGCCCCTTTTCTCCCCTCTTTCCTGTTCCCCTTCTCCCCTACTTGAATTTAATTGTATTTTTTTCTTGTGTGGGCATGTAGTTGTTCATCTATTAGTCTCATATTAATATTGAGAGTACATTGGATACTTGCTTTTCCATTCTTGGGATACTTTACTTAGGAGGATGTTTTCTAAATCCATCAGGTAAATACCAAAGATATAAAGCCTCCATCTTTCTTTATGGCTGAATACTATTCCATGGTTACATATACCATAATTTACTTACCCATCTGTGAGTTCATAGGCACTTAGGTTGTTTCCACATCTTGGCAATTTCTTAACAACTTTTCTCATGTGCCATATAAAAGATGACAAAATCGGGGGGGAGAAGGGAGGAGGATTGGTAAACTCTCACCTAACAGGCACAACGTAAGGGTGTACAGCACACCTCCTGGGTAAAAGGCTCAACTACAACTTGGACTTTACCTAACAAATGCAAACAAGGTAACCTCATCATTCATATCCTCATATTAATCTGAAAAAAAAAAAAAAAATGACAACACTAAAATCCTGTGAGAAATCTGATTCTTTCATGTATTATAGACATAGTTTTCCAGCCATGGTGGACCTTTGCCATACATTGACAAATCCGTCTTTTCCTAAGTGCCACCCTGATGTATAATTCTTGCCATAAAATGAACATATGCGTCACTAAACACAATGTATTTGTTATGTGTCACTTTGTGAATGGCAATAAAAGTCGTTAAACCCAAAGTTGATTGGAATGTACATGCAGGATAGATGGCCAGCCTTACTCACCAGCTTATGGGTTAGCTACATTGTAACACAAAGAACTAAAACAGCATCCTCTGAAAAATTACAAACTGCAGTTATGTGCCACATAAGAACAGTTGAGTCAAGGATGGACCTCATACATGATGATGGTGCTCCTATAAGATTCTAATGGGGCTGAAAAATTCCCATTGCCCGATGAGATTGCAGTTGTCATAACCTGACAGTGTAACACATTACCTTTTCTATGCGTAGATATACAAATATGTGCCATTGTGTAACAGTTGCCTACAGTATTCAGTATATAACAGGTTTGTAGCCTAGGAGCAAAAGGCTATACTATACCCTGTAGCCTAGGAGTGTGATAGGCTATACCATTCTGGTTTGTGTAAGCGCACTCTATGAGGTTCACACAGTGATAAAAGGGCTAAACAAGCATTTCTCAGAACATACACCATCATTAATTGACACATTACTGTACAGCATGAAAATGCGTGGTTATTCACAATTAGTCAAAAGTGAAAAAGTCAAATATGCAAATGGTTGAGAACAAACTGTTAGGTATGATTTTCCAATGTAAAAGTTTATAACTATTAATATCACTCATAACATCTTAAGGGAAGGAAAATGGACAGAGGACTCATCTTTCAAATGGATTTCAAATTAATTCCCTGAAAGACTTTAGGAAAGAGCTAGAAAATTTGACCCAGAAAGAGAAATGTAATAATACAATGTGATGCACCAGGAAAAGCCTTGGGTTATATTAGAAAGTTAGGGACAATTCTAATTTTTTTTTACATCTTCTTCTCTTGGGCTTCACCTATTCTTCTATTAAAGGAAATGTTGTACTTAATCCTTTCAGACCACATCTCTGGAAGAACCTTTATTTACTGTGAACCTATCAAGACACCAGCAAAAAATGTCACTGATCCTGGCATGAGATTTGGGAACTTCTGTGTTTAAGATTTAGGAAGATCTAGGTCTTGAATTAATCATTACTTTTTGTTTCTGCTCTCAGTAAAGATTGCTCTGATTTTCTGGCTGCTCGGTCTTCTCTACAACATTTGCAAATCTGAATTTTGACTTGGCCTGTTTTCAAACCACCACGCACGAAAAAACGTAATTTCATGGCTGTTGGCCTATTGTCTATTCTAAGACATTCTGTTCAAACCAGAAATTAATATATTAACCCTCTTTGAACCCATTCACCCTTCTCTTTCCAGCTCTGTGCCCTAGGAGGCTGAGGTGCATAGCCTAGGACTCTACTTGCATGCTGGCTTTTAGCTATATTGAGCTAAGGGAAGCCTTAAAATAAGATTGGACATCAGGAGGAGGAGAAGCTTGAAGAATTAATTCTACTGTTTCTCCTCCACTAGCACAAATTCCCAGTTGGGGCAATACTACCTCAAAGAGGACAAAAAACTGGTATTTAGGTTAAAAAAAAATCTTAGCTATTACAATAGTGTGTGGCCTTCTAAAGGGCCACACTATATAAAAAAATATACATAAAATCTATGAAATCAAAATTTCATGGGGAAGAGGTGATTAGATACAAAATGTCTATAAAGGCTCCTCAGGGTAGTAATGATAACATACTGTCCTACAGAGTCAGTATGACCTGGCTGCATCCTCCACTACAAAGTCACAACTGTTCTGAGATGATAGGGTGGGTAGAAAAGAGGAATGGTGGCAGCTATTAGAAGGGCTCTCTTAATTAACTTTACCTGGTGAAAGTACAAAAAGGAAATTAAAGCATCCAAGTGAAGAATAAAAAAACCTTTTTTTCCCCACCCATTCCTCCAATCTCAATTCCTATACCAAATCTTATTTTAATTGATACTTTTTCCCAGATCAACCTTGGCCTGTAAATCAACTAATACCACATTTTTCTGATCCTCTACATCAACAAAGAGGGAGTTTTAATAAAAAATAAAAACCACCCTTTACTCTGGGACCTAAGGTATCAGGACTATTCTAGTCCCATGTGACAGCAGAGTAGAAGTAAGCTTCTTTACGAATCCTGTATTGACAATATGGAACATCATGGTACAAATTAGGAATTTGCAATGTGGGCAAAGTAGTTGATGATATTAATATTTATCCTTTACCTTATTTGCCAATTAGATATATTCCAGTTATAGAGCCATCTAATTTTTTTTCCTGACTATTTATTTTATTTTATTTATTTATTTATTTATTTATTTATTTTTTATTAAATCATAGCTGTGTACAATAATATAATCATGAGGTACAATGTGCTGGTTCCTTATACAGTCTGAAATATTTTCACTGAACTGGTTAACATAGCCTTCATGGCATTTTCTAAATTATTGTGTTCAAACTCTTATACTCTACACTTAGTAAATTTCACCTGCACCCTTCCATGATGCACCCTAAGTGTGGACCCACCAATCACCCTCCCTCCACCCTTCCTCTTCCTCCCTTTCCCTCCCTTTCCCCTTTCCCTATATTCTTGTACTAAGATTGGGTTATAGCCTTCATATGAAAGCTATAAATTAGTTTTATATTAGGGCTGAGTACATTGGGTACTTTTTCTTCCATTCTTTGGATACCTTGCTAAGATATGTTCCAGCTCCATCCATGTAAACATGAAAGAGGTATAGTCTCCATCTTTTTTTACAGCTGCATAATATTCCATGGTGTACAAATACCACAATTTATTAAGCCATTCATGAGTTGATGGGCACTTGGGTTTTTTCCATTACTTAGAAATTATGAATTGGGCTGCAATAAACATTCTGGTACAAATATCTTTGTTATAGTACAATTTTTGGTCTTCTGGATATATAGAGCCATCTAATTTTTACACATGCATCCTACAGCAAAACAAATGATGTCTCTTTAAGTTTGTTGACAAACCAGAAATTAATATATTAACCCTCTTCCAACCCATTAAAAAGATGTTTGTTTTCACCAACAAAATTAATTTCGTGTCTAAAATATTAATGTCTAATTAGACATTAATTAATGTCTAAGAGTATGTTATAATTCATATAGCTGTTCCTGAGGCTGGGCAAGGTGGCTTATGTCTGTAATTCTAGCACTCTAGGAGGCCTGGGCAGGTAGATTGCCTGAGTTCAGGAGTTAAAGACTAGGCTGAGTTAGAGTGAGACCCTGTCTCTAACCTGAGACCCAGGTGTTGTGGCAGGTGGCTGTAGTCCCAGCTACTTTGGAGGCTGGAGTCAAGAGGATGTGTTAAGCCCAGGAGCTTGAGGTTGCTGTGAGCTATTACACCATGCATTCTACCAACAGCAACAAAATAAGACTCTGTCTCAAAATAAATACATATATACCTGTTCTAATGATATGATCTTATGTTTTTCTCAAAGTTACTTTTGGTATTACCATTTTATAGGTAAAGACACTAGACACATTTTGCTTATATAATCCATTCCAGGTCACACACAGTAAGTTAGCAGTGCCAAGAATCACACATTTTTAAAAAGCATATTTTGTGTTTTTCCACTTCAACAAGTTGCCTCAGGTTATTCATTGACAAGTAAAAAGAAGGTAGTTGTGCACAAAGAGAAAACAAGGTTCAAATAATCCTGGCTGGGTGTGGTGGCTCATACCTGTAATCCCAGCACTCTGGGAGGCTGACGCAGGTAGATAGCTTGAGTTCAGGAGTTTGAGCTTGCTGTGAGCTGTGATACCATAGCACCATACCCAAAGTGACAGAGTGAGACTGTGTCTCAAAAAAAAAAAAAAAAAACCAAAACCAAAAAAAAAAAAAAAAAAAAAAAGATTAAAATAATACTCAGAATAAATCGCTATATTCTTAAATTAGTTCTTTATTTTAAATGTTAGGTTGGTAAGTGATTTAAAATGGATAGGGTACTATATCTAAATCTTTTTACAAATTCTTAAAAGATGTTTTATTGATGAAATATAAATAAGTGTTTTTTTTTTTTTGTTGTTGTTGTTGTTGTTTTGAGACAGAGTCTGACTATGTTGCTTTTGGTAGAGTGCTGTAGCATCACAGCTCACAGCAACCCCAAACTCTTGGATTTAAGTGATTCTCTTGCCTCAGCCTCCCAAGTAGCTGGGACTATAGGCTCCCACTCCAATGCCAGGCAATTTTTGTTGATGTTGTCATTGTTGTAATTGTCATTGTTGTTTGACAGGCCCAGGCCCCACTGAGCTATAGGCGCTGAGCCTAAATAAGTGTTTTGTGTAACAATATAGATATAGATATAAAATCAAATGTGGGTATAGGAAATTATTGACTCCATTGTAGTAATACAGACTTAACTATGTAGTAACTCATGAAAACTGCTCAGAGGAAAAAATGGTATTAAAATCAAAAGGTGTAGAGAAAATGTTCAATCTAAAAGATTTTAATTAAAACTCTTCTTTGAACTCCCTTAAGAAGAGAACTCCACAGAACAGTGATCTGAGTACATATCACTAAATCATTTTTTGAAAAATAAAATCTATGTGGGAAACAAGAAGGTAACAAATGGAAGCAAAGCAAACACTTCAGATAAGGCAACAAGACTTTAGATGAAAAGATGTGTTTGCAAATAAGCAAAATATTCTACTAATGGAAAGGATTGACACTAATTGATAATGTATCAGGTGAAAGAGATATGCAAAAAGGAAGTAAGTTTGCTAACAGATGAGGATGAGCACGAAATTAATTACATTTCTTAAATGCCTGCACTGCTGAAGATGTTTCAAAAAAATCATTCCTTAACCAGAAAAATTAAAGATCTTACAAAGGTAACAGTTAATAACAAGCATGGTAAGGAAGTTAGGTATTCTGGATACACATAAATCAGCAGACGCAGATGACAAACTGGTCAGAGATGGAAAGCAATTAGACAGTGGGCTTCTTGGGTTCCTTGCCAATTTTATTGTTAAAAGCTGGTAGATATCCTTAGAAAGCATTTGTTGAAAAGAATTTTGCACTGCTGAAGGAAAAGGTCAAGGAACCAAAGCAGAGAGAATGACTATCTGGGAGATATATAGTTATCTATTAGCAAAATAGTAGTTTCACGCCACAGAGTAAAAACTGTATGTATCAGGAAAAAATGGGTTTTGGACAAAGAAATAGCAACACATTATCAAGATAAAAAGTCCCATTCAAAATTATCTTAAATAGAATTATCTAGAAATGTTTGGTATTTCAAAATTAATAATATTTTTGTGCAGTCTTCCTGAACTTTTTGTTGAAGAAATATGAATTTTGTTTAGATAGACTATGGCCAACTGAAATTAAAGCTTTCTGAATGTCTGTAATAGGGATTGTAAGATGAAACATAGTAGCTTTTTTATACAAGCTACTTGAAGTTGAAGTCAGGGAAAACATAGCACCTGTAGTCTCAACTTTTAACAAAGCTAGTTTTGCAAAACCAAATTAAAGATTTCTAACATTCCAGCTATTTGACATTTAGAAATAGTCAGCATAAAATGTTTTGTTCCAGAAGTTATTATTTAAAAAAATAAATACTTTGGTTTTGCTTCTATTCATAGCTAACAATTCTTGAATACACACATACACAAACACAAATACACACAGTTCCAAAAAATGTATATTCAATTTAAGAAAGAAAAAAACTGTATTAAATTGTAATCATATATACTGATAATGTTTATTATCTTGAATATTGTTTCTTGTATCTCTTGTAATTGCAGAAGTCAAAGGTAACTTGAGTATTACAATGTTAATACAGTTTTTTCACACACACACACACACACACACATGCATACCCACTCTAGAGTACCAATCTGTTAAAATAAAGTACCATTTCTGGGATCCAATGTACCTGATGGTGTCTATAGTTAATAATACTGTATTGTCTATTTTAAATGTGATGAAAGCAAATTGTAAGTTGCCTCACTTTTCCCACCCTTGCCACACACAAACATTAGCTATAGGTGATGATAGATGCATTAATTTGACATGGTCATTGATACCAAGTGTATACATATATCAAATCATCATGTTGTACACTTTGATTATCACATTTTTATTTCTCAACTAAATATATAAAAAAAATTTTTAAATTAAAGAATTTTTTTCAAGACTCTAAAACAGAGTTCCTATTCCCAAAATATCAAATCACTGACTGATCTAATTGATTCATACAAACAATTGCTTGCTGAAAAGCTAGTTGAATTCCTACCTGAATTCACTGTCTATGTTAGTCAGAATGTTTGATCTGGTAGCTCAGCATAAACACTGTCCCAGTGTTTCCTCTGGGTTACTTTAGAGAATACATTTCCCTCAGAGATTCAAGACATGCACCACCTAACAGAGCACACTAACTGTCAGCAGACAGGGGTAATGCTGGTGTGTTCAACAGTGATTTGACTCCTGTCACATATGTCGGAAGAGCAAGGGGCTCCACTGAAGAAACTATCTAGGGACTAAGTGTTCCAAATTCTCTTGAAAATTCAAACCATCCTGAAAAGGACAAGCATGGCAGAAAGAGAAATCTCCTGTAATAGATTCAGGGGAGTCTATTAGTTTGTTGCAGAAAACGACACCAAATGTGAAGTACATTCCATTAGCTGAACCATAAACATTAAATGAGTGGGGTGTTTTTTTCTGTGGAACTATGCTGCTAAAATATTATTGCATAACTTTGAAAATCTATTCAAGTATCCCTGAGAGTTTTTAAAGACCTTGAATCTTCAGGCAAATAAAGTACATTTATTTATTTAATATGAAATAAAGCCTGTTTACATGTGTCACTGAAAAGTTTTTTTTAAACCGTCTGACTTAATCCAAACATTAAGATATCACATTTTGCAAATCATATGCAGCACCACAATTAAAAGTGGAAGTAAAACCTAAATCTGGAAATTTAAAGCAATGGTTGACATACTGGACAACCTCATGGGGCAGAGAAACCACACAAGGAAATAAATACTAAAAATTTAAAAATAAAGAAATAAGTGAAAAATGTTACTATGGCATGGAAAGGCTAATATAAAGAAGACAAGCAGAAAAATTGAGCGTATGATGAGAAAATCTAGAGATGAAATAGAAATAGTCAATAAAACACAGGAAAAAACGATTAACCTGATTAATAATCAGAGATTTAAAAAGCAAAATCAATTTGATATTTTTTGTCTATTAAGAAGATAAAGAGGTGAGGGGTGGTGGCTTATGCCTGTAATCCTAGTACTTTGAGATGCTGAGGCAGGAAGATTGCTTGAAGTCAGGAGTTCAAGACCATCCTAACAAAGAGCAAGACCCTGCCTCTATAAAAAATAAAAAAATTGGCTGGGCATGGTAGCATATGTCTACAGTCCCAGCTATTTGAGAGGCTAAAACAGGAGGATCACTTGAGACTAGGAATTTGAGGCTGCAGTAAGCTGTGACAACACCACTACACTCTAGCATAGCAATAGAGCAAGACCTTGTCTAAAAAAAAAAAAAAAAAAAAGGTCAGGCACAGTGGCTCACTCTTGTAATCTTAGCACTCTGGGAGGCGAAGATGGGTATGTTGTGTGAGCTCAGGAGTTGGAAACCAGCATGAGTTAGAGTGAGACCCCATCAGTAAAACTAGCCTGCTGTTGTGGCACAGCTACTCAAGAGGCTGAGGCAAGAGGATCACTTGTGCCCAAGGGTTTGAGGTTGCTGTGAGCTATGATGTCACAGCACTCTACACAGAGTGACAGAGTGAGGCTCTGTCCTCCCCCCCCCAAAAAAAAGGTATAAAGAAAACAAAGAATGACATCTATAATTGTCAGAGTGTGGATAAACTAGAACTTTGACACGTTGAGGTATATATGAGGCAACAATTTGTACAACCAATGGAATGACTCCTCTTTTGCTTCAACAATAAATGAAGGGCAATTTGGAATACACCTATGCTCTGAACTTTCCTCTTAGTACTGCTTTTGTTGTATTCTGTAGATTTTGGAAGGTTCAATTTCCATTTCCATTTGTTTTTATTTTCTTTCTTAATTTCCTCATTGACCCATTGGTTGTTCAGGAGCATGTCATTTGATTTCCACGTACAGGAACACCTCAGACATACTGCAAGTTCAGTTCTAAGCCAATAAAGGGAATGTTACAATAAAGCAAGTCTCATGAATTTTTTTGTTTCTGGGAGCGTATAAAAATACTGTAGTCTATTAAGTGTGTAATAGCATTATGCCTTTTAAAAAAACTCAATAATCCCAATGTACATAACTTAATTAAAAAATACTTTATTTCTTAAAAGTGCTAATGCTTAGCTGCAACATCAGCAAGCCTTAATCTTTTTGCTTGTGGAGAATCTCGCCTTGAAGTTGATGGCTGCTGACTGATCAGGGTGGTGGTTGCTAAAGGTTGGGTGGCTGCAGCAATTTCTTAAAATGAGACTATAATGACATTTGCCACATTAATTGACTTTTCCTTTTACTGTAGCATGTGATACTTTTTAATAGCATTTTACCCACAGTAAAACTTCTCTCAAAATTGGAGTCAATCCTCTCAAACCCTGCCATCACTTTATCATGTAAGTTTATGTAATATGTATTCCAAATACCTTGTTGAAATTTCAACAGTTTTCACAGCTTCTCATCATCAGTAGATTCAATATCAAGAAACCATTTTCTTTGCCCACCCAGGATGAAGCAACATTTCATCCCTTAAGTTTTATCATGAGATTGCAGCAATTCAGTCACATGTTCAGAGTTCTACAAACTTATAGTTATTCCTCTACTGAAGTCTTAAACTCCTCAAGGTCATCCCTGAGGGTCGGAATCACCTATTCCAAACTCTTATTAATGTTGATATTTTGACCTCCTCCCATGAATTTCAAATGTTCTTAATGGCATCCAGAAATGATGAATCCTTTCCAGGAGTGTTTCCATTTACTTTATCCAGATTCAGCACAAGAATCACTACCTATGGCAAATAGAGCTTACAAAAATATGTCTTAAAAAATAAGACTTTAAAATTGAAATTACTCATTGATCAATGGTCTAGTGAATGGATGTTGTTTTAGGAGACAGAAAAACGTTAATCTCCTTGAACATCTCCATCAGTATGCTTGAGTGATCAGGGGCATTGTCAATGAGCAGTAATATTTTCAAGAGAATCTTTTATTTCAGTATGTCTTTTAGCAGTGGGTCTCAACAGTGTACTTAAAATATTCAGTAAAACATGCTGTAGACAGATGTGCTGCCATCCAAGCTTTGTTGTCCTATTTATAGAGCACAGACAGAGTAGATTTAGCGTAATTCTTAAGGGCCCTCAGATTTTGGGGCTGGTAAATAAGCATTAGCTTCACCTTAAAGTCAAAAGGGAATTAGGTAAATAAAATCTGGAATAGACAAATAATAGAGTATTCTGCAGTTATTAAAAAATATTGATGAAGGTCTAAATGAGCAGCATTAAATTATAGTGATATTAGCCCAGGTTTCCACCCTAGGCCTTTTAGACAAACTTCATGTTTAGTATGTGTACTAATTTCCTATTGCTGCTGTAACAAATTACCACAAACTTAGTGGTTTAAAGCAATACAAATTTATTCTCTTATAGCTGTCAGAAGTTCAAAATCTATCTCAGTAAACTAAAATCAATGTGGTTGAGAGAGTTACATTCTTTAATCTGTTCTTTTGACTATACCTGACTTTGGGAGTCTGCCCGCATTCCTTGGCTAATGATTCCTTCATCATGGCATTTTTCAACCCTCTCTGTCTGCACACATCATCACAATTCCTTTTCCTCTCCTGATAATCCTGCTTCTCTTTTAGCAGTGCCCTTTTGATTACATTGGGTTCACCAGGAAAACCTAGTATCATCTCTCCACTTTAAGATTTTTAACAAATTTTCATCTGCAAAGCACCTTCTATCATACAAAGTAACATATTCGGGGATTGGATTAAAGATGGCGGCTAAGTAACAGCTTCCCTGCAACCGGGCATGGCTAGTCTGGGGAGACACGACTCCAGACATCTCTGGCCGGTGGGATCTGCCTATGACCATCCCTTTCAGGATACAGGGAGCCAGCAAGGGACTTCTGGACCCCAGAAGGAGGACAAAAACACTGGAAAACTGGCAAGTGGCTGCATGTGTTCGATCGACCTAATCACGCCAGCAACTGTGAGTACAAGCAGCAGTGAGACTGCAAACTGGAAAGGCCTTACCTGTGAACTTTTTTGGTGTTCTTGAACTTGGTGCTCAGTTGAGCTGCCTGGGGGAGAGCTTGAGCAAAAGTGTGGAAAACTTTGGGCATTGTCTGGGGCCTCAAAATGAGCCACTGAGCTGGGCTCAGTGAAAGCCATTGTGTGAAAAAAACTGCTCCGGCAAGCTCTGCCCTCAGGGTCCCAGAGCAAGGAACAGGTGGGACAAAGTAACCTAGTGACTGAGCAGCTTAAAGGCGGGGCCTGAACTGCCTCACAGCCCTAATCCTTAGGAGCAGAGTGAGACGGTTTTGGCACACTGGAGCCTTGGGCTGTTGCCTTGAGTAGAGTGCCCTGATGTCACAGCTCATAGCAACCTCAAACTCATGGGCTTGGCACCGCCCAGACCTCCATAAGAGGTGTGCAGCGACCCCTGACCGGTGACCCGCACCCACCACGGCTCCACATTCCCTGACCAGGAACTGTGGGAGCCACGCAACCCTGCATCACCCCTCCTGTGTCCTCCCAGCCTCCACACTAGCTCATCCATCTGACCAGGGACTCTGGTAGCTGCGTGCCCTCTGGAGCCCTCCCTGCCT